>NJPR01000058.1:0-76670 GCA_002946385.1 Rutstroemia sp. NJR-2017a WRK4
ATCATGATACTCGCCTGGGATTGGGGATTCGGAATATGTTAATTATATAATCGTCCGACCTACAGTACACGGGGAAAACTCTAACCCTAATGGTTGGGGTTAACGGAACTACAGTGTAATTCCATTTCACCCGCGGACGGACCACACCTTAAATTTCCCACCCAAAAAAAACGGAACTACGGTGTAATTCCAAAGGAATAGTGTTAGTGTAATTCCATTTCACCCGCGGACGGACCACACCTTAAATTTCCCACCCAAAAAAAACGGAACTACGGTGTAATTCCAAAGGAATAGTGTTAGGAAGATATATATCTTTTCAACTTTGATAAAATAATTTACTTAAAAATAATATAAACTTCTAATTTATAGATATTAAGAAATTATAAAGATATTTATAAAAATCAATATGAATTTATATTTTTTATAAATAAGGAAGATAGTTGAATAAGTTATTAAAAACTATGATATTTATATATAGAATAAAATCTTATAATATATTTTATATAAATAGCTCAAAACTCCGAATATATCTATTTAGTTATAAAAATCTATTATATAGAACTTTATAATTAAACTATTATCTTTAAAAGATCCAATAATAGAAATAATATATAATTCTATTATAGTTATTATAGATTAATTAACCAAATTTGAATATATAATTCTATATAAAGAAAGTAGTATAATTAAGAATCTAGTTTATCTATTTCTAAAAATAGTAGTTAGTATATATAAAATACCTATTAAAATTATCTTAGATCGAGATAAACTTTTTATCTCGAAATTCTAATAGATATTTATAACTTTACTAAGAATCAAAAGAAAACTTTCAATAATATTCTATTTATAAATAGATAATTAGATAGAACGATTGAACTAGATTATAGAATAATATTTAAAATATTATATCAATTATAAATAAGATAATTAGATAGAACTATTATTACTTATATAATTTGCTTATAATATTATAGAAGTAGTTATTATAAATATAATATTGATATATATTAATTTTAGTTTCGAATCTAAAATATATAATATATAATTATTAAATATAATAAAATCAGATATAGAAATAATAAAAGTAAAGGATCTTAGAAATCTATATAAATAATTATTATTTGATATCAAATTTATTATATAATAAATAGTATATTATTATAATATAAAGTATAATATAGAATCAATATTTAAGAAAAGAGATAAAATTTATCTTTTTAAACAAAATATCAATATTAAAAGATTAAATAACAAACTAAATTATAAGAAATTAAAATCTTTTAAAATTAATAAAGTAATCGGACTAGTTAATTATCGCCTCGAATTACTAAAGATAATAAATATATATTTTATATTCTATATTTTGTTTCTAGAATTAGTATTATTAAAAATATCAAATATACTTTATATCGAAATCGAACTAGTTAATTCAAATATCAAATATAAAGTCGAAGAAATACTAAATCAGAAATATATTAGAGAAAGTCTTTATTATCTAATTAAATAGGAAGGATATTTATATTTAGAAAATATATAAGAACTAGTTAAGAATCTGAATTATTTATAAGATTTGAAGAAATTCTATTTAAAGAATCCTTAACTTCTAACTAAATAACTAATTCAGAATTACTTATTAGAAAAAGTTCGAAAATCGAAAGATCGATCTTGAAAGAATTAGATATCTAGAGAGTTTATTTAATTTGTTTAGTTTATTTCTTTTCTAGTTTTTCCTTTTCTTCCAACTTATCTAATTTATCTAGCAAATTAAGATCTATTTGGATTATTTTCTTTTTCTATTTATCTAGAAAATACTATTATCTTTATAAATAGAGAATTCTTATTATAATGTTTTGAGAAATAGTTATTACTACTTCCTCTTTATATTTTAAATATTTATATTGAGAATTTATAGAATCCTAATTAGATAGCTCCAATATTTAATTTCGAGAAACGAAATTATAAATCTTGTTTTAATAAGAATATTTAGTATAATAACGATTTGGAGAACTAGTAGCTATTCTGATATAATTATTAGAATAACTAGCTTTTTTATAATAAAAATAAATAATTATTTTCTTCTTTAATCTTTCGATATAATTTCCTAACTTAATTTATTTTGTTCTTTAAATATATAGTATAGATATAATAAAAGAAAGAAAGAAGTAATTATCGAATAAACCAAATAAATATTTTATACTATTATAATAAATATTAAGATAATATTAGATTAGAAAGAGGATAGTATTATAACTTTAGATTATATAAATATCTAAGAATTTTAAGTTCAAAAGATAACTATTTATATTTAGTAAATATAAACTTTTATATAAAGATTATATAATAAAGAGAAGTTAAGATATCTTTATCTTTAATATAGAAATAGGAAAAGGTATCTATAATTATTAATATATCTTTGATATAAATATTATTTTAAATAGAGAGATATCTATTATTAGAATAATATCTAGAGAATTATTAATATCTTTAGTAGAATCTTAGATAGAAAGTTAGATTAATAGACTAGTTTATTAATTTCTTAATAAACTAGTAGAGAAGTTTACTAATCTACTTTATAGAATATAAAGATTTATATAATTAGATAGTTTTCTTTAATATATAAAGTTTTATATTTAATAATAATTACTATTTATTTACTTATTATTATAATTACGATCGATTTTCTATATAATTATTATCAATAATAAACTTTATAATAGTATTATTAGTTACTATAATTTATAATACTCGAGATTCTAATTACTTTTATATAATTTAGAAGATAAGTATTTGTAATATAAAGATATATTGATAATTATAAGTATCTTTCCTATCTTTATATTAAAGATAAGAATATCTAAACTTTACTTTATTATATAATCTTTATATAACGATTTATATCTATTAAATATAGATAGCTATTCTTTAAATCTAAAGTTCTTAGATATCGAAATATCCTAAAATCTTAATAAATAACTAATTTGATAATTTGGCGAATTATATTTAAAATATAAATTATCTTATTATTTTCTTTTTTATTTTTCTTTAAAAAATTATAATTTCGAAAATATTATATTTAGTTTTATAGATTCTATTTATTTACTTTTCTTATTTTTATTAAATCTACTATAATTATATTATCTATAATATTCAAAAGAGTATTCAAATAAATAATTATTAATTTTAATAATAAACTTTATTATTTCTATAAGATTTTCTAGTTTATCTAATTAAATAATTTTATTCTTAATTATATTCTTTAAACTTTTATAAAATTAAATTTAAAATACTTTATTATTTTATTTTATTCTATTTATATATTATTAGAATTATATAGAATAACTAGTTACTAATATTAATTATTATAATTTTTGAAATATTTATTTTATATTTCTTTTAGAATTTATATTTTCGAATATATTAAATAATTTCTTTTTAAATTCTATGAAGTTATAAAAAATTAAAATCAAAATATTATTTATAATAATAGATATTTATTTATTAATAATTTAGTTCTTTAAATAGTTATTTAGAAAAGATTGGATTTAATTAAAAACTATTTTTTAAAAAAATAATATAATTTAAAGAATCTTATTAATATTAATTAGATACTTAATAAAGTTGAAATTAATATATAGTTTAATTTAGATAAAAAGTAATCGAAGATTATTCTACTTTTTATTAAAGATATTAAATAGATTGATTTTAAATAATTAAAGAGATATTGAAATAATTAATATAGAAGATATAATAAAAAGAATTTCGTTATTAATCTAGATTTAATTATTTATTAATAATTGATTTAATTTAGATTCTAATATAATAAATTTGAATTAGTATTTATAATAATAATAATATTCAAAATATTATATTTTTATAATCGAAATTATTATAAATAAATTATTTTATATAATAAAATAATTTATAAATATAATTTAATAATATATTAATAAATAAGGATTCAAATAATAAATATAATTAGTAATTATCAAAATATTAAATATAATAAAGATTTAAATTAAATATAAAGTTCTATATATTAAAGAAATTTATCTATTTATATAGTTCTTTATATCTTAATAGATTAGTTAGTTTAATATTAGTTCAATATTAATCTTAACTAAGTTAGACTAAACTAGTTACTTAATTAATTATCTAAAATTCTATTATTATTTATAAGAATAATTGAATTTAAGATTCTCAAATTCAAAATAATTATTCAAAATAATTATTCTTTATATAATTATTTTCTATATAGATTTATAGTTATTTTGACTAAGTATTATTTATAATATTTATTTATTATTGAAATAATAAATTATAAAACTAAATTCTTCTAAAATAATTTAATAGATATATAATTATATATAAATAGAAATCTAATAATATATTTTTCTATCTATTTATATTTTTTATAATTAATATAATATTGATCTTATAAATATTATATAATAATATTCAGAATAATAACGAATTACTATAGAATATAAATTATAATATTGAATTCAATATTTAATATAATTAAATAATTTAATATTTTGAAAATAGATTAGATTATAATAATAATAAATAGATAGATAATAGGAAATATAGAAATATATAATATAAAAATATATAATATGAAAATAAGTGAAATAGAAATATATTTAATAAATATTAATATAGATTAAATAGAAATATAATAATGATAATAATAAAGAGAATTTATTTAGAGAACTTACTTTTTTATATAAGGAAATCGGGGATATATATTTTATCTTAATAATATTTTATATTTTAATATATAATTCTATTAAAATATAATAACTTTTAATTATAAAATAAACTTTATATAATAAATATTATAATATTTATCTAGAATAAAGGATTCGGAATATATTAATTATATAATTATCTAATTTATAATATATAGAGAAAACTCTAATCTTAATAATTAGAGTTAATAAAACTATATTATAATTTTATTTTATTTCTAGATAAACTATATCTTAAATTTCGTATACAAAAAAAACGGAATTATAATATAGTTTCAGAAGAATAATATTAGGGGATCTAGAATAGAGATCAATTATCATTTTTAAGCAAAAATATTAAAGGATGATTTAATTAAATAATATTGAAGATAGAAGATAGGAAATCGATAAATTTTTTGTTCTTGTTTAACCGTGATCCCTGGTCTGTGCACGCCCCGTATCAATACACACATTTTGAGCTCTTGTTTTGAAGGCATTCAGATAATTATTTAAAATCAACGTTACAATATTTTACTTTAAAATTCGAGATTGTTGATAGAATAAGATATATCTATTAATAGAATTAATTTGACAATTTAAGTACGAAAGCGTAGCGGCATCCTGGTTGATCTGCCTCGATTTGTATACTTAACCACCTCCTCTAGTTCCCCTTCTAATACTACCATCTCAAGCTATATATTCTTCTTACAAGTACTCTTGGATCGAAGAACACTCATCTTCTTACCAGATTCTACAGATTTAACAGGTTTCTGGCATAGTTTACACTGTATAGTTGTCTTCTTCTAAGCTGCTTTAGATTCCTTCGAAATCTGAGCCTTAAGCTCCTACTAAGTTCTCTTTTCCTACTTGTATAATTCCTCCAGTTCCTTCTTAGCCTTTTGAGCTGCTTTTCTAAGCTCCTTATCAATCTGATCCTGCTCAATTTCAGCATCCTTTATATTCTTATAAGCCCTTACACTGTTGATCTTAGATGGACTCCAGAAAACCATACCAGTATCAGGTTTACCCCTTAGATCCAGCTTTACACCTTTAGTTCTCTTCTTCTTTTCCTCCTATAGAGCTTCTCGAAGGCCTTCGCAACGATATTCAGCAATTTGAGTATATATATAAAGCTTTTCGTTGGCCTTTAAAACCTTTTCTATAAGGGCTTTGTTAGGATTAATCCTCAATTCCTTCTTAGCCCTCCGCAATACAACGGCCGAATAAGGCATTCTAATTTCGTCACGAGACTTCCGTAGAGGTGTAGTAAGCTTAGGAGGATCATCAGGTCTAATTTGGGCGATAATAAGTTCCGAATCTTGGGGGTATATACCAGTTTTTGCAAATACCGACTTAATATTCTTCCTAGTAAATACCTGGATCCAAGCCTTTTTAAATACATTCCAGAAGTTCCGCTTTGTAAGGCGTATAATTCCATCGCTAATATACATAAGTCGATCAAGTTCCAGACTATAGTAGTTCGATAAAGGTAGGAATAAACCGATATCAAGAGGTTGTAATCGATATATTGAATATAGTAGCAAAATCAACACAATGATCCTTAATCTCTTGCATACTTCAAGAAACTCGAGATTAACATAACTTGAGTAGCTATCAACAATAAGAAGACGCCAGTCACGTTTTGCTTTCTCTTTTGTATACCGATCGAATACTTGCTATAGCCATGCCGTCCTATATACATTGGAGCTCCATCCATTCGGTGATACTATAAAGTACCCCAAATCATCTGTTGTTACATCTTCAACCCATGAATCCTATAGCTCGTTCGCTATGCCTTTGTATATTAGAGCAGGCGGAAGTGATGTCCCATCGGCACAGATATATACAAGTAAGCTGATAAACTCTCGTGAGCCGTCTTATCTTGCTACCAGCGTTTTACCCTTTTTAAGAGCACTATATGTTATAATCCTCTTCAGTCTCCATACTATACTAATCATAAAGCCCTTCTCATCCTAATTATAAGTGTTTTTTGGGAGAATATTGTATCGTTCGACAGCATCGGCAAGCTAAAGTAGAAGAAGCAGTTAGCAAGAATCTTGAAATCGATATCAAAAAGCACAACAACAATATAAAATGAGTCGAACCAGCTTATAGAATAGTACAAATATAGGAGGGTATTCAGATTTTGCATATATATTATCAATATTGCGGAGATATAGACTTGTAAACCGGTTATTGTAGCACTTTACAAACTGTACAGTCCAGTTCTTTCCAACCGAACTGTTTATAATCTCCTCTGCCATATTTCTGACAATATGACTTGTTAGAGGTATCTTCCGGACTGTCAGCTTGTTGATTTGATCGATTAAAACTTCTTCTTGAGCTATAGTAAGTCGTTGACGATATTCGGAGGTGGCTTCGGTTCTCGAGGAGGTGATTCTATGCTAACAGCGAGAGAGAGTGCTACGTTGCAAGCTATATCTCTTGGCTACAGTAGCAATAGGTTCCGAGTTCGCTCTATCCAGATCAGTAATTGCGAGCTCTATACGAGCGTCATGGCTTAATCCAGAGTAATCCATAGTTGTTGAGTTGATTAAAAATCGTAATTTTTGAAGTGTGCATTGATACGGGGCGTGCATAGACCAGGGATTACGGTTAAAAGGTGCGTCGTTATCTGGCTTAAGCTCTTACAACTTATTTGACTTCTAATATACCCCATCCAGACACAATTGAAAAACACATTTGCTCCACCAGATCAAACCTCCTCAATCGATTTCGACTTGATTGTAGGATTGTATATCGACAACAACTGTAAGGTAAGCGCCATCATCTTATCTTCACAGGCTCTATCGCCATGACTGAGTTGACATTGGCACACAAAGTCTCTCGATTCTCCAACGAGTCGAAAACAAAGCCGCAAAGCACAGTGCTTGGAATACCTAGGTAACCATTCACACGCAAAAACGTCAAAACCACGGTTCATCGCCCAGGGCTATCGATCCGTGAAAGCAAAAGAGTAATAGGCTCTTGCCCAAGACAGCACAGTTCCAGGTTAACAGCACTCCTCATAGCAATAGAAATAACGACTAATTTAGATGAGCTAGAACACTAGACGAACACGAACTTAGTCTAGCCACCACGCTATGCGTCTCGTTCACTCCACGACCCTTTGTCTGAGCGAGTTCAGTGAGGCCGACATCCCACCGTACGCGATCCTCTCCCATAGATGGGAAGAAGATGAGGTTTCTTTCCAAGACATGAACGGCTGTGATGCTGACAAGAAGGCTGGGTACCAAAAAATCAAGCATTTCTGCAGGACAGCAGCAGAGGATGGATTCGAATATGTTTGGGTGGACACATGCTGCATAGACAAAACAAATAGCTCAGAGCTGTCCGAAGCTATCAACTCGATGTACCGTTGGTACAAAGAATCCGAAGTCTGCTACGCATACTTGTCAGATGTGGACAGTGGCGAGGATCCTCATGCCCCCGAATCTAGCTTCTCGAAAAGCAGGTGGTTCACCAGAGGTTGGACGCTTCAGGAGCTGATCGCACCTTCCGTTGTGGTGTTTTATAGCAGTGACTGGAAAGAAATTGGCACGAACTCCAGTCTCCAAGATGTCATAGGTGCTGTCACCGGGATTCACGTTTCGGCATTCCTAGGCGATCAAGAAGACCTCCGAAACTTCAGCATTGCCCAGAGAATGTCATGGGCTGCAAATCGGAAAACAACGAGAACAGAAGATCTGGCCTATTGCTTACTGGGACTGTTTGACATCAGTATACCAATGCTATACGGCGAAGGTGAGGGTGCATTCATCAGACTTCAAGAAGAGATCATAAAATCCTCGGATGACCCTACCATTTTTGCATGGAGATCGGATATCGTCTGGGACTACAGGGGTGGCCTTCTAGCAAGATCTCCCTCTAGATTTAAAAAGTCCGGAAGTATAGTCCGATCTGACGGCTCCAGTACGACCTCTTTCGCTCTGACCAACAAAGGTGTGCATATTCAGCTGCCGTTATTTGAAGTTGACAAGGAGGCAGGTGGATTTCTCGGTCTCCTAAACTGTCATGACGAAGACAGCGAATATTCGATCGGGATTTTCCTGGAGAAAAATCATGAGACCAGTGAATATGGGCATAGATGTTACTGCGATAGACTCGGTATCATGAACAACTCGGAAGCAAGGACCGTTGAAACGAAAGCAATGTACGTCAAGCAATGGCATCCTATAGACTTTAAGAAATTCTACAGATACGACCAGTATCGCATCAGAACGGCAAACATTCAAGACCATTATCCTCCCGGATTTGTCCAGTCGGATGGAATGATCAAGCAAGCAGCGAGGAAAGAGAATATGACAGGCGCGATCAAAGTCGCGGTTGATGGGAGGACTCAGGTAATTCTTTTGATGATAGCAGATGGCGAACTCTCTGCTAGCATCCCAACACACCTTGAAGGTATGAGTCTGGAAGAGATTGTTCACTCGTGTGAACCCAAGGAAGGAGTTTGGATCACAAAGCCTGGTCATATCGTCCAGGAAATCTCTCCAGGCCGTCGCTGGTTTATTTCGTTGAGAAGGCAAATTGTATCTGGGAAGAGAACACTTACTCTTATAGTGTCCAGCCTCGAGTAAACTATTAACTTTTCCGAAAGATCGATTCCCAGACTTTGTTGAACCTCTCGGCCGAATCGGTATAAAACTGTAAAATATCTGGTAAATAAATATAATATTTAGTTATATTTATAATAAATTTTCAATAATAAAGTAGATTTAACTTTATAATTAATAATTAAAAAATTAAAAGAATTTCTAAATTCGAAGAGTTTATATATAGAAAGAAGATTATATAATTAATTATATATATATTTATTATTTATAAAGTAATAACTAGATTGGAAATAGAAAAAAGATAAAAATGATAATAAAGATTTATTTATAAAATAATAATTAACTAATTTTTTTAAATTCAATCTTCAAACTTTTATTTATAAATAAAAAAATTTGATAAAAAAATTAAAAAGATCGAATTTAACTAAAATATATTTCTAGATAAAAATATTAATTCCGAATCTTTATTTCTAAAGATTGATATAAATAAAATTATATAAAGATTATTAATAAAATTCTAAAAATTAAATAATTATTTCTTATAATATATAGAAAGATATTATATAATAAATTTAAAATATTTATTAAAAGAGAAATATTAAAAACAGTTAATATAAATTAATTAGTTTTATAAAATCAATTTCGAAATATTAAATATTTTATTATTAATAAGAAATTTATAATTAATATAAAGTTATTTATTAAATTTAATATTTAATTATATTAAATCTTTCTAAATATTAATTAAATTTCAAAAGAATTAAATATTATTTTATATAATAATTTATCATAATTTCTTTTTATTATAATATAAATTCTTTATAATAATTATCTTTTTTCGAATTTTAAAATTAAAAGTAGAAAAATATTATATATTTTATTTAAATTATATATTAAAATAATAAAAACTTTAATATATAATTATTTAAAGAAGTTTTAATATAATTATGAATTAGTAAACTAAATTATAATAATTAAAAATTTCTATTTATATATATTATTTTAGATCTATTTCTAAATAAAATAAATTAATTTAAAAATATTATAATTATATTTTAAAAATATTAAAATAGATTTATATAATTATAATAAAATTATTAAAATAATATATATTAAATATAAGATTATAAATATAAAAATAAATAAAATTAAAAATTTAATATTCAAAATAAAATTTATTTTAAATATATATATAATATATATCAAGAATTTATAAATAGAGAATAATTTAATTAATAAATTATAAATATTTATTTTCTAAATTATATAAAAATAATTAGAATTATAAATATTATTAATTAATGAAAATAATAATAAATAAATTGATAATTCAAATATATAATATTCTAATAAGTTAAATAATAATATATATAATAGATAATAATATAAATAAAATATAAATATAATAAAGATAATATAATAATAATATAATAAAGAGAACTTATTTTTATATAGAGGAATCTGGAGTATATATCTTATATCAACTATAATTCATATTCTGATATTCAATTAAAGGATAAACTATATATAATCTATATAAGATAGCAAGCTGCTAATAATAATCTTCCGGCCGAGGCTTGTGCCCTCGCAACTCTTCCGCCGTCTTGAGATCATAACTGCTCAAGCGCTGCATCGTCGTCTCGAACACCTCCCGCGAAAGGCGGTATGGCTCGACCTGTAAGTGCCGCTCCTAGCTCCCGCGCCCGGGAATGATATCCGACTGGCAGGCCTGACAGACTACAACCTTATGGATGGCATTGTATATGAATATCCTATAGCAAGCGGAGGTTGGGAAGTGATGAAAGAGGGTCTAGGACAAGTACGCTCTTACCATATACACTCTGAGCGGAAAGGGCGATAGCCTGGGATTGCTCGGGCCATGTCCGGCACGTCGCATTCTGCGCTGTCGCCGAGAGGGCGGCCCCGCATAGAGGGTACTTACCCTTCCAATCTCCGTAGTGTTATTTGTCGCTTAGAATAAAGAAACAGAACCTTATTATATATATGAATTATAAATCAAGCCTACTTACTGTCTTAAAGGATGGATAAGAGCCTCTCAAAATTAAAAACTCATTTCCTCTCTCACTTTTATTAGTTGCACTTCTTCGTTATCTTCCACCGTGATGGACAAAATATGGCGCAAGATGGTTCAATCGCAGGACATCCTATTTGCGTTCCTTCTTGGCGTCGTTGCACTGCCCGCTCTGTACTTCATTCTACAACCAGACCCTGTATATCCCCCGAAACCGAGAATTCCAAGTCCACCACCATCACCCAAGTTCACCAACATTAGCACACCCTACGATGAAGCAGAGATTGTCACTCTCATCACTGACCTCTACGAGCTTTTTATCAAGTTGAATTGTTTTAGTCATAACGATGTCACATGGCCCTCAGAACAGGGACATCAAATCAACGAAGAATTGTGCAGACAATTAAACCTTGATGATGCTGTCGTTTCATTAATGAAAAAGATCCCGTATGTAAACGGTAAACTCTATTCTTGTTTTCATCTTTTTCCTC
Organism: Rutstroemia sp. NJR-2017a WRK4; assembly: GCA_002946385.1. NCBI lineage: Eukaryota > Fungi > Ascomycota > Leotiomycetes > Helotiales > Rutstroemiaceae > Rutstroemia > Rutstroemia sp. NJR-2017a WRK4. The sequence continues at coordinate 11,831 of NJPR01000058.1, forward strand.
GGTCAATTCCATATTCGTTTCTTCAAGATGACGATATTGTCGCCAGTCGTGACCCGATAGAGCCAGAAGAAGTACGACTACACTATATACTTCCTCATGATATCGCGCTGTCATACAATTTTCGTGATGGGATGGCATTGGTATTGGACACGAAAGACAGTATGTATCATATCGGTATTGTTTCGCTCATATTATTAATTATATGATATAGATACTGTTCGAGAGATTGATAATGATGATGGTCCATGGGACAACACGGTGTTTGAACGGCCAGAGGATCCAGACCATTACCGAAATTACGAGCCCCAACATGCGACATCTTATTTCCGGAGTCTGAACGATAGAATCCGATCACTGGATTTGATTCCATCCTATGTTTCTGGATGGGGCGGGGAATATCATGGAAATTCGGATGCTAAAGTGGTAGGTACAGATATCCTTATGTGAATAACTGGCTGACGGACTTCGGAAGCGGGATGAGATAAAAAGTATTCTCACTACGAAGTATGGTTGGCCAAATCAATTTCGCCAGGTGGACTGGGCTCGTGATTCAGAAGAAATTTGGGTAGATGTCATCAACAGGTCAATTTCGTGATTCGGCTTTGAGGCCCGCACGAAAGTATATATTATTGTTGTGATTTTCTATAATGTACTTTACAGGAGACATACGAGAAGTCACATACCGTTTATGCTAGAAAGATAGGGAACTTTTGATATACTTTAATAAATGCTCGAAACCACATCTACATACCAACACAGTAATAATAATTTGGCCACAGAGACCCACAATTTTCACCCACCGCCGGATTCCACTCGTAAAACTCATTCAAAGTTATTCCAAACTCCGCTGCAATATCATAGCAACCGTCGCCTGCTTGAGTCTTGTAGAACAAAACACAGCCAGCCGCTATACCTGTCTGAACAGGGGATGGAGTGGTGACTGGCGTTGACGTTGATGTAGGCGTTGTCTCCGTCGACGAAGCTCCGCTTCCGAGCGGTACGCCGGAAACACAGTAGCTGTAGCTCGGCCAAAGCCCGCCACAGGAAGAGTCGACGTAGGTGTTTAAGGCCATGAACTCGGCCAGGCTTATTCCGTATTCTTGCTCAATATCATAGCACGAATCATTCTCTGTAGCTGTATACCAAGTGTAGCAATTCGGCGTGGTTCCTGAAGTAGTTGGATTAGGAGCGGAGACATAAGATGCCGTATTAGTAGTCGATGATTTAGAGGTACCTGTGGCCGGGGGCGATTCTGTGAAGGTGATGCTGGATGCGACCGATCCGTTCACGGCGGCAACACTGAGAAGATGTTAGCATGATCCTTGTTAAATGAAATAAATTTACCAGTAGTCATCTCCCAGAACTAAGTTGGAACATTTATAATCAAGCGAAGGGTTCAAATCTTTAAAGTAATTAGTACATATTGGTCCAGGAACAAGAACATACTTATGAAGTCCGTAAGAGTCAACCCAAACTTTTCGCAGACAAGACTGCAGTCGTCTCCTTCCTCTACCAAGTAAAAGAGACCGCAGTTTGTAATTGTTCCCGATGGGGTAGGGCTTGCTGGTATACTGTACATCTTAGTAATTAATTCTTCAGGTATATTTCCTCACTCACGCAGTCGTTGTATAGACAGAAGGGAGAGCAATAGTAGCCGAAGGTGGAATATAAGCTCCCCCCGGTGGACTATAAAAATTAGTATTTGGTGAGTATATTTCTAGATATACTTACCCGACGCACACAATTGTTCCATGTGTGATATGGTTGAGGCCAATATATGGATTCCAGGCGTAGAACTGGGTAATCGTGAAGTTTGAGTATCGAGCGACCCAGTTTTCGATATTATCGGTGTTGTTGTTCCATACAATATTTTCTCCGAGATTAACAACTGTAATTGGGCAGGATAAAGGAGCACAGAGCGTTGTGTTAGTCAGTCCAGGGCAAAAAAGGTAAGAATTGAGGTTATAGAGACCCGCGCTTGGAATCTGATACTGGACTGCTGCTTCTTTGCATGTCAATTTAGTCGTGTTATCAATGACAATCGTTTGTGGACAGTCGGATGTGAGCTTATCAGTGCGAGGAATCACGGAATCGCTGATGAAAACTTAGTCTGACCTATGTACCTCTTTCAAATATTTGGGCACTTACTATTCCAGGGCATTTGAAAAATCATTAGCTGGTATCACAGTCTCTGTGAGATTGCAGTTTAAAGCCATATTATCCCAAATCTGAGCTGTAATATTACTATTCTCTGTTCAGCAAAGTAAGAGGGGTTGAGTATGAGCATAACTACCTACTCCCAAATATCGCCCCATTTATTTTCCACTCCGTATTTGAAAGCTTGCCTATTCAAGTCAGGTCATCGAAGCGAGAGAACCAAGTAATCGAACATACAAGAAGCAAGAGGAGCATTGGACCTCAAGAGGGTATTCGTCAAACTCAAGTGGAAGAGGCCAACCGTAGTTATCATCGTTAATTGGCTCTGCACGCTCTATGTAATAGTCCAGTGCAGCCATTTGGCTAGATCCACTACTATCCGTTGCATTGGACCATCCGAACTCGAAAGGGCTGTAGCAGATTTCGTTCTCGTCTTGAACATACCCCCAATGATATGATTGTACGTCGAAGTAACACTTGTACGTATTTTCTGGCCAGGTCGCTTTGTGGTTAAGAACCATCTCTGTGATATTCCACCTACTATATATTAGCTTTACTCATTTCATACCATAAAAGCTCAATATCGCACGTTTTCTCAACATCTAAACAAAATTCTTCTGTTTCCGCATCCGCTAAGCAAATGAGGCCAAACTTATATTGCATGTAGTCTATCCATGAAGGAAAGGTAACATTTTGACCATCTATCTTCATTATTGTAGTACCGCAGCCTTCTTCAACAGCAGTTTTCAATGTCTCCAAAGAAGACTTGCAACCCGAAGTGCATAAACTAGACATAGAAGATGTATTCCAGCCTGTGAGAGTCAACATACTGCAAGATAATGAGAACGTTAAGATTGGTGCTGAGAGCTTACCTACGGCCTGGATCCCATAACTGACAAGCTGGATAATATCTTCTGGACAGTCAATAGTGGTGTTGAGTGCCGCATCACAAGATATACTCAGATTGCTTGAAAATATCTGCTTTTGTAAACCATTGTAGAGCATTGTAGCGGTAGATTTGGACACAAGCAGCCATAAACCAAGGAGTAAGACTCTCATAATGATTGAGAAAGACATAGAGTCACAAGTTGGCTGGAAGTATACTAAGAATGAAGCTTTTCATCGCAAACCGGCAAGTCGAGGAGCAGACTTGACTTTTGATAGCAAAAAGTTTAGGCAACCCAAAAGTCAATCGTAACATGGATGGACATGGTATAGAATAAAACGGATACTAACCATCCAGTATATCTGCACTAATACTATACTTGCTCATTTTTCCGAATCAAACCCTTGGTGCTCTCATAAATATCAAAGCCCAAATGAACATTTGTAATTCCTCGGATCTAGCTGCCATAGTAAGTGATTCATGTATGTACACGGAGCATGTCCTGACCAGGGAAGTTGTGGATAAGAAAGCGCGACCTCCATCAACTACTGAAATTTTCTGCAGTAACTCCAGTTTTTCTTACAAGAGTTGTCAAGTTATCGGCTCGAGAGATATCCAATTTCGACTGGGATGCGAACATCAACCGACGTGAAAGTTTTGGAACCACCTGCGTCCGAGTATTAATATAAAATGGGTTAATAATTTTTCGTTGGTCTAAGCTGCAAGAGCTTATTTCAGATAAGCAATATCTCATTCGCCCCACTCAGGACCCCGGAATCGTTTGATAAATAATATGACTACTGTTTGCCGATATAAAAAATAGTTATTGATGGGGCGGATATTCATGCTAGCTGCATCTAGCTGCATCAATGAATCGGCAATAAAACAGTAGCCCAAGGCAGTCATTTAGTATACAAGGCGGTAAACAGCAAGCGCCAGCATGTGGTACAGTACGGTGATTCCGGAAATTAGGCTCAAAAATCTCGGATCATATTTCGGGGTTAATGTGAAGACACTATTGGCATCAAACCATGTCCAAACTCTGCAACATTCAAAAAAGATCCACCTCAAAATAAAAGTTGGATTATACTTTCCACCCGCTTCGGCGTTGTACCGCTCCGTTCATTTCAAAAATTTCCAAACACCCGGGATCCTAGTTGTGCTTAAAGGAAAGCATCATGTGGCGGCTGAGGTGACGGCTTTTATGACCCATGGTATCATGTTAGTGTGATGTCTGTGCATGTAATACCCGTTCGAAGTGAAAAGGTATCTATCGATCTGGATTGACAATTCATTGTAGATTGCTGCGCCATTTGTTATGACCGGAAATTGAGCCGGCAAAGAATCCATATGAGTTGTCATGGAGACACTTCTCTATCTCTATACCAGGTCTTCGGTTGTATATACAAAGGGACCTGTCACTTCCTGGTTTTTGGTGTCACAAATAGCAGTTGTGCTCTAAGGCCATAATGTTCTCTTTCAAAGCTTCCGCAACAGCTGCGTTCTTTCTACTATTCATCACCAATTCATATGCCCAGGGCACTTGCTCAGATACTGTTGAATGTGTGTCTGGATGTTGCAATATCAATGGGTTTTGCGGTTTCGGGGGTACATACTGTGGTGCAGGAAACTGTACCAGTACATGTGATGCTGTGGCAGAGTGCGGACGTAAGTCAAATCTGTAGCAAGGGTCGAATAGAACTAACCTATAGCCAGCGAACGCTCCAGCTGACAGCTTTGAATGTCCTCTGAACGTTTGCTGTAGTCAATATGGGTTCTGCGGTACTACGGAAGAATTTTGTGGCGCTGGCTGCGTTACAGGATGCGAAACTTTCAATGAACCGTGAGTCGCGCTTTTTTGTGGGTTGAAACCGGGAGGGAGATGCAGGTTAACGGCCGGGGATAAACTTTTCGCCAATCATTAAAGCGTCCTCAGACGGATTTCTGGATAGTGCTCCATGGATGAAGCTGTGGGATCTTATCACACCAACCCGGCTGAGCCTTCAGTCCGCATAATGAGATGTTCAAGATGAACGCTCTTGGTCTGATGATGCTATGCTGCCCAGATTCTGAGAAAGCATATTGCAATGGCAGTTCTTGCGGTGGTTAGAATTAAAGTTCGCCGGCTTCCTGGCATTGTAGCTGTCCATCGTGCTACTGAAATTTCATCACACCCACGGTCAGTATGCCAACTAACTATGTTACAGATCCTGCTCAGGAAGCTCTAGCGACAAGCAATTGGTCGGATATTACGAAAGTTGGTCATATGATCGACCTTGCGATGCGTGGAAGCCCGAAAACATCAAGGCGGGCGCTTGGACACAACTGAACTATGCCTTCGCGCTCATCGGGAGTGACTATAGGATTTCACAGATGAACGACTTTGACGCCGAGCTCTACCCGCGTTTCACTAATCTTAAATCGACAACGAGTGGGCTCAAGGTTTTTATCTCGGTTGGTGGATGGGCTGCTGGAGGTGCTATTTTCTCAGAAATGGTTAGCAGCTTGTTCAGTCGGACAATATTCATCATTTCTGCTACACAATTTATGGCCACGTACGGTTTTGACGGTATCGATATTGATTGGGAATATCCAGCTGCATCTGATCGAGATGGAGTTGCAGCCGATATGGCAAACTATGTCACCTTCCTGAAAGAGTTGAAAGCCGCCTGCGGATCCAAGTATGGAGTTACAGTAACGCTGCCTTCTTCATATTGGTATCTTAAGGGCTTTGATATTGTGAGCATGTCTCCATACGTCGATAGCTTTAATTTCATGTCGTATGATATTCATGGCACATGGGATGGGAACAGTCCTTACACAAAATCAGTCGTTCAGCCCCACACAAATCTTACTGAGATTACTGAAGGACTGGACCTGCTTTGGCGTAATAATATTGACCCTGCCAAGGTGGTGTTGGGACTTGGTTTTTATGGACGCTCTTTCACGCTTTCTGATCCCACGTGTACTACACCTGGCTGTCCATTTAGAGGTGGTGGAGACCAAGGAGAATGCACCCAGACTTCTGGAATTCTTTCCAACTCCGAAATCCAAGATATAATCACGAAATATGACCTGACCCCTGTCTTGGATAAAGAAGCAGCCGTCAAGTATATTGTGTGGAACACGAATCAATGGGTCTCGTACGACGATGAAGAGACCCTTGAACTGAAAAGAACATTTGCGAACAATAAGTGTTTGGGAGGTAGAATGGTTTGGGCCTTGGATTTGGATAACCCAGACTCCCACACATCCTTGGCTAATCTTATTACCGGTGGCCTCTCTACTATTGGAGACAACGTGTCTGTCAATCCTTCTTATGCAATTTCCAAACTTCAGGCGACAAATGTTCAAAACACGGTCAATTTACTTGCTTACTGGAGCGACTGTTCAGCATCACCATCTTGTAATGATGGCTTTCAGCTTGAAACCCTAGGCCATGGTAAGGTATATGATGCCGATACAAACAGTTACGTTGGAGATGGCTGTCATGGCGGTGGCAATGGGTACAATCGAGCATTTTGCGTCGAGTCTGATGTCGTGCTAAGAGGTTGTGACTGGTATGGGAAACCTAAAGGTTGCAGCCAAGGATGCCCTGCTGGTAAAATTCTTCTTACTCAAAATACCCACATTGGTGGAGCATCTACAGGATGCAAAACCGGACATTATTCCAGTTACTGTTGCGATACGATTATTGCCAATGAGTTAACAACTTGTCCTGCGTCTAACGCTGCTAACTTGTTTACCGGTGGCATGGGTTCAAATATCGAGCTGAAAAATAGGCAGATGTACAAGGATAACGACGTTGTAGCGACATTAGAATATTGTCGCTACCTAGCGGGAGAGTTCGTAAATGTCCTCGCAGGCGCGTATATTTTAAACATACTGGCTGGGACGTGGAAATATCGTCCTCTTCTTGGATCATACTTCAGCCCGCTTTCAAATCTGGTCTACAAACAGCCAGATCCTGCAAAATGCACGTCATTCACGGTGATCACAACATCTTTCACTGTTGTTGAGCAGCCTATACAGACAAACGTTTGTGATTTCCTTCAATATCCTCAGGCATGCAATCATTATTCTTCAGTCATCAGTCGCCAACCCGCATTAGACACATTGTATTGTCCTGTCACTACCTGGGGCAGCAGAACGCTTCCCAAGGTTTGGAATTCGCAACACAACAGTAAATGGTTACCGTGGGTTGCGAGTATAACTCCAGCTTGGGGATCCAAGGCAGCAAACAATAAATGTGAACGTGATGAATGGCCTCCGGCGAGATTCATGGATAAGGACGAAGATATCCGCTATACCCAATGGATGCGATTTCTTCCTCAGCGCGACAACGGTGGGGCCGGTCAATTGTGGCGCAATAAATGCCAAGACAGAGTCCAATCGCATTCCACGAAGCAAGGAGGTCCTATCAATGATAGAGTATGCACCGAGTACGAGTCTATTACTTATACAGTGAGAGGATTCTCATTGCAATTCACAAACACAGGTCAGGCAAGCGGCAGAATTGAATCCAATCCATGCACCCCTATGATCTTGCATGATCCTGGCTTTGCTTTGATGAACAACGACCTGTGGTATGACGACAATCTATTAGCTCAGTACACGCCTCACGATTATTCGCAGCCACCGTCAGATGGTCTTACATCTGGTGTTCAGATGCCCAGGAACCCGGCTGGTAAGAATAAGAGATGGCTAGACCAAGAGACAATGCATAATGTCGACTGGAGATCTCTCACTGATGAGGTTCATCAGATCCTTTCTAAACGTCCCCCATCTTACTACCTACCAACGGAGAAGCTACATATTGACCCAGAGAAGATCTTGATAGACGAAGGAAACTCTTCTAGAAAGGCCACTCCAAAGGAGCTTTGGAATGCATTTGGGCTGTTCAAGTGCCGATTACCAGGATGTCCCGACGAGCGTAAAGCAGCGGGTTTATGGGTTGATGAAGAACAAAGTAAAGCATTGGCTCTACCAACTTCAGAGATTGTATCAGCAACAACTATTACAGCAGGTTCTTTTCCATCCGCTTCCTTACCATTGATTACAATCGCCCCTTCAAGGAACGCACTCTTCGAACAGAGTATTATAACAACTCTTAAGCCTATAACTACAAGGTTTTAGAGTTATAATTTTTGGAATTATAAACGATAATAGTATAGATATAAAGAATATTATATAACAAATCTAAATAGTCTAAAATAATATTCCTATATATAGAAGAATAGCTAATTAGATATTTAATAAATAGATTAATTAACTTTAATATTTATTATTAAACTCTTTTTTATATTTAAAGATTTACTTAGTTAGTTCTTTAATTAGAAATTCTAAAATCTATTTAGATTTAAAAATAAATAATTATTATAATATTTCGGTTTATATATATTTATATATTACTTATTATAATTATAAATATATTTACAAAGTAGAAATAATTAGTATTATTTCTAGTTTATATAAAGAACTATTTTTCTTTTTTAAAAAGTTCTTTTTTCTTTAATTGATAATTTTAAGAATTTATTTATATATTATATTCTTATTATTTATATATTATAAATATATCTTTATAAAATATTATATTATTATTTATAAAAATATTAAATATCTTTTAAAAAGATATTTATATATAAATAATATTTAAAGTTAATTAATTTCTCTTCAACTTTATATATAAAGATATAATAATTAGTATATTATTAATAATTTGAATAAATAGATATTATAATAATTAAAATATAATATCCAAATTAGTAAATTGTTTTTATATTAAAAAAATAATTATAATAGAATATTAATAATATTAAAATCTAACTTTCAATTTTTCTAAATTTATTATATTTATAATTATATATAAACTAAAGATTTTAGATTTAGAAGATAATTATTTATATTCAAGAAATAGATTTATTATATCTAGATAATATAATATATATATCTATAATAATATAGATATTTATAAATAAAGAATATTTTATAATATAAATATCTTTAGAATAAATAATATTTTAAAAAGAAAATATTTATTATTATAAAAGTATTTAAAAAAAGAATAATATCTTTAATTAAACTTTTAATTATTAATATATATAATATAACTATTTTAATTATTCTAATTAATCTAACTAGTTAGAATAATTAGAATAATTAGAATAATAAAGAATAAAAATATATATAATTAAATAGTTTTCTTTAATATATAGAATTTTATATTTATTAATAATTATTATTTGTTTATTAATTATTATAATTATTCGATTCTTTATATAATTATTTTAATAATAAACTTATAATAATATTATTATTTTTATTAATTATTAATATTCGAGATATTAACTATTTTTATATAATTTAGAAAATAATAATTTATAATATTTTAAATATTATTATTATTTTATATATCGAATCGAAATAGTTATAAATAATATAAATAATAATAATAATAATAATAAATTAAAGAAGTTAATATTTTAAGAAATACTAAAAATTATATTATTAAATAAATATAATAATAATAAAAAGAAATTGGAAATCTTCTTTTTATAATTAAAGATATATTTTAAATTTAATATTAATAAAGTTATTATTAGAAATATAAAAAGTTTTTAAATTATCTTTTATTTTAAAAATAAAGTAATTAAATAAATTAAATCTTTTCTAATTAATTATTTCGAAAATAATTTAGATATTAATATAATAATAATATATTTTTTATAAGATAATAACTAAACTGAGTTTAGAAATAGAATAAAAATAATAATAAGAAATTATTTATTAAATAATAATTAATTACTTTTCTTAAACTCACTTTTTTAATTTTTATTTATAAATAAATAAGTTTGATAAAGAAATTAAAAAGATTAAAAATAATTAAAATATATTTCTTAATAAGAATATTGAAATCAATTTCTTATTTCTAAAAATCAATATTAATAAAATAATATAAATCTTTTAATATAAAAATTAATAATAGAATTCTAAAAATCAGATAATTATTTTTTATAATATAATAATTATATTTAATATATTTAGAAACTTCGATAAATTCTAATAAGAAATAAAATAAATATTCGAAAATATTAATATTATAAAAATTATAAAAAGATAACTTTTTAATCTTTGATAAATTAGATTAATAATTATTTATATTATAAAATTCTATAAATATATAATTAGATTAATTAAAGAAATATTATATTACTTAATTATTATATATTAAAATTAAAGAATTTTATTAAATTTAAATTATTTTAAAAAGATTTGATTAATAATATAAATAATCTAATTAAAGAAATTATTTATATTAATAATTAAATATATAAGTTTTAATAAAAAATATAATTTATTATTAGAAATTAATATTATTAAGTAAATAAAAAATAATTATATTATTTTAAAAAATAATATATTAAAAAAGAGATTTATAATAACTTTATAAAATTAAATATTATAAATTTAAGAAATAATCTTTTTTAAAAAAAATAAAATTATTATAGAAATTAGAAAGTTTATTTCGAATATAAATTTCTAAAATACTAAATTAAAGATTATTATAAGAAATCTTAAAAAATAAAGTTTAAAAAAAATATTTGAAAAGAAAAAAGATAATTTAAAATTATAATAAATAAAAATAATTATTAGAAGATATCTAAATATTAAATTAATATAATTAATAATTTATAATTTATTTTAAAATAAAAATATATTATATTATTATAAATAATCTATTATAATAATTATTATTTAATTTATAAATTGAATAAAGATAATATAAAATAATATTCTAAGAAAATTAAAAATAAAAATTATAAATATTATAATTAGAAATAATTTATAATAAAGTTAATAAGAAAACTAATTAAAAAATTGAAAATTATTTTAGAATCTAAATAGATATTTTATAATATATATATATAAATAAATAACTTTTTTAAATAATAATAAATTTAAAAATAATAGAGAATTTTATAATATTAGAAATTATAATATTAATAAAATTATAAATTCTTAAGAAATCAATTTTATATAAACTTTACTTTATTAATAAATAATTAATTAAAGAAGATAAATTAATTTAATATAAAATATAAGAATTTAAAATATAACTAAATTAATATTCTAAATAAATATAAATAAATTTAATTTTATTAAAAATATATTAAATAATTTTAAAAATATTATAATTAGAAAACTATAATTTATATATTAATTAAATTATAAAAACTATATAATTCGATAAATATAAATATAAAAAGGAATTTATATAAGATTTTATAAAATTAATATTTAGTTAGAAATTGAAAATAATATATTTATTAAAATTAGATATTTTAATTTAAAATTCTTTATTAAAAAATATATTAATATAATATATAAAAAATATTAAAATCTTCAAAAAAAGATCTAATGAAAATATTTTATTAAAATATTAACTTTGAAATTATAAAATAAAATTAGAAAAAGAAAAGAAATTATTATTTTTACTAATTATATTATTATCAAAAAAGAAATTTAAATTATTTTATAAATATTTTAACGAAAATTTAATAAAAAGATTTATTAAAAAATCTACTTTATTTATATTTAAAAAAAAGAGTAAGAAAAGTAAATTAGTTATTAATTATTATAAATTTAATATTATTATTAATTAATAAATTATAAAATCGAATTAGAAAAATTAATATATAAAATTTAATAAATATAAATCTTTATATTAAAATTATATAATAAAATAATAAAAAAGTATCTTTATTTTTAATATAAAAATAAAAAAGATATTTATAATTATTATTATATTTTCTTTATAAATAATATTTGGAAATTTAAAAAGTATTTTTAATAAAATTTTAAATAGAAATATAAAAAGAGAAATTAATTTTTAATTATTTTATAAAATATAAAGATTTATATAACTAAATAGTTTTATTTAATATATAAAACTTAATATTTAATAATAATTACTATTTATTTATTTATTATTATAATTATTCGATTTTTTATATAATTATTTTCAATAATAAATTTATAATAATATTATTATTTTTTATCAATTATTAATATTCGAAATTTTAATTATTTTTATATAATTTAGAAAATAAATATTTATAATATAATATTTATATTTATAATTATAAAATAATTATTTTATTTATATTTAATAAAATATATTTATAATTTAATTTCTTTTTATAATATTATCTTTTTATAAATAATTAATAAATATTTTTATATTTTATAGAAATATTAGATATTATATTAATATATAAATTATAAATAATAAAAGTTTAGATAATATATCAAATATTGTATTATAAAATATTAATTTTTAATATATAATTTATATTTATAAAGTTTTTTCATTATTTATAATTAATAATTATTTAATAACTAAATAGTTATTTTTAATATTTTATTTATTAAGTAATATAATTTAATTTATAAATATTATATTTAGTTAATAAACTTTAAAATAATATAAAATTTATAGATATAATATATAGCTATATAGTATATTTAATAGTAAAAGAAAAATATAATATAGATATATAAAGAAAGTTGAATTAGAGATGTTAAAGATAAAAAGATAGATAAATGAAAAGTAATATCTTACTATATAGTATCTTATTGGGAACCCGCTGTTAGTTAGCGATATATAGTCCCCACCCCGCTCTATATTATAGTGTTTTATCGAAATACCCGCGTTGTATAAGAGATAGTGTACGCCACGGCCGACAACGGAATCGGCTGTGTGGATTTTGCCTTTCAGAACTGCATCAGTACCACACAATTGTTCGCATGGAACAATGTCCTCGGAGCCAATGGCGAGAACTGCTTATCACTCTTCTGGGCCAAGGAGTATTACTGCGTCAACGTATAGACTACATCGACCATAACCAGTCCAACTACCTCGCAGACTTCAACGAGCGTTGCTCAGGTGACGGCACCAGGACCAACACAGGTAGGCAAGAGCCCTGGTGAACAAATAGAGCAAAACTGATGAAATACAGAGCGGGATAGTAAGTAGTTGTAACAAATACGATACCCCAACGGGTGGTGTCGGGTGCTATGACTTTGCGACTGGGCATAACATCACGCCCGCCCAGGTATATGCTTGGAATCCTGCACTGGGTGCGAACGGAGCCAATTGTGGAACGTCGTTCTGGGCTCAAGAATACTATTGCGTAGGGAGTTAGCAGCTAGGTGTTCAAATGTCAGATTGGGGATATTTACAATGACTTACAATCCTCCTCAACATCGCATCTCACCTATGTTCATGCAATCTATGCTGCGTAGAAAAGCCAAGATGGTTGAAAAGCATCGATTGGTCTGCCTATAATATGACCAAACACGTAGATTCTCCGCATAATTCTCCTCCTTTGTCTCTGATCATCCTCCATCTATGATTTACAGGATATCCAAGATGAAAAGAAATCGTCGATGAATCAGTTTCAAATATTGCGAGACACTTTGACGCACCTAATAGCTCTTCTCCTAGGTCTGATGATCCTCCATCCAAGTTTCCAACGCTTCCTTACACTCCTGCCTCTTGAAATTCACAGGCCATCCGTGTTTTCTGATAATAGCTTGCAGCTCCTCACAGTGCTCCGTATCCTCATCTCTCTGTATATCTTCATCATTCCAGACCTTCTCCCTCCCAGTGGGATCTGCGAAGGCAACCCAATGCAAGCTTTCAAACTTGCTTCTCCATTCAGCCAAGAGATCCTCAAGCTTCTTCGTCTCACCACAGGTATTGCGCCATGATCTTGGGTCGTCGGGGGCGTAGTCGACGTCGGCTTCGGTAGAGTTGTTATGTGCCCAATCTGTCACAGTGCCTTGATGCCCTTAGCAAAGGTCCAAGGAAGACCGCGAGAAGGATAGTATACCATCAGTAGTATCGAGCAGCCACCAATTCCCCCAATAGTTGTCCTCACTCATCGTCAAGGGGATAACCCAGCCTTTGACTGCATCTTCTGGCCAGGCAAGGTCAGGCTTGAAATTCTTTGCCTCCTGTATATCAATCGGCTCTCTGAATGGTGCAGCAGTGTAATCAATGGGAAATGTCCCAAACGCGATCGCATAGCCTTTCTCCTTTTCTGGATTCTGCAGATATGGGAGGTGCTTAAGGAGGTTAATCACAGTATTGGTCTTCTCTAGCGGTGCGAAGTTGGATTCTGTGATATTCGGCCAGCCAGATGTGGGAGGGGAGATAATGTGAGATTCCTCGACATAGGGAAGCTTGCTTAGAGCTTTGTAGTAGGTTTCTATTGCTGCTATAATTGATTCGGGTTTGTAGGTCAATACTTGGCTGTCGAATCGAGGATCTGGTTCGTTGGAGGTCGCCATAATAATAGAAGTTATATACGAAACATCGTGAAATAAACGATTTGCAAAATATTAATATTGAATATAACGAATTATACTAATTCGCACCCGGCAATTATAAAGATATTTGAGATCTAAAGTTATAATAATTATTATAATTATTTTACTTTTTATAATTTGTAATATATAAAAAATTTATTAAATTTATAAACATCTACTTTTTATATTTAAATTTTTAAAATTTCTTATTTTTCTTTTCTTTTTAATATGATATTTTAAAGATTTATTTATAATTATAATTATATAAATTCTAAAAATTTTAAATTTAGAAAACTAATTATTATATTTAAATATTATAATTATTATATCGAGATAATATATTATATATATTTATAATAATATAAAATTTAAAAAAATATTAAAAATTTAAAAATAGAAATTAGAAAAAAATAAAAAAAGTTTATATTTAAATTAGATTTATAAAAGAAAGTATAATTTTTATTTTTTATTATTAAATATTTTGAATATATTTATATAATTCTATTTAAATATGCTCTCGCTCTAAATAATTCTATATATATTAGATAAACTAAAAAATACTTCTTTTATTTTTATATTATAAAATTCGCACTACCAGCTATATCAAGTTCAATCAAGTTATCTAGCAAAATAGAGACATCGTCGCAATCGGCCAAAGTTGCAATTTTGTTCTTGACTTTGTCTCCTCTGTCGCCCAATTCAAGTTCTTTGAGCACAGCCGAGTATTTATCCTCAGCGACTTGTTGGTAGCCATCCGATCCTGGAAGACCGGGATAGCCATCCACGGTAATATTGACAAGCTCGTTGCCGATGTTTACGGTCATGTATCCGAGGAAGTAATCCGGATCATCTGAGATGGAGATGTTTCTGATATTGGCAGTGAGATCTCGCGCGGTCTGGTTGAAGACCAATGCATCGTTCATATTAAATGGGTTGCGCAAATCGGTGACGAGAGATGCTACAATGCCGAAGGGGATGCTGTACTGCGCTGAGGAGAGCGACACAGGTTCGAGATTCCAGTTGTCGGAATTGAGAACAGCCGGGCCAGCATAGATGGTGATGTTGCTGATATCCGCTGCGCTCCAGGTATGGTTTTGTCGGTACTGATCGATGGCGTAGGCGAACCCAAGGCCACGAGCGTGGACTGGTAATGCTTTGAGAGTTTGCTCAGCACTTTGCCACTCGTCCCCTAACTTATCGATAAGGAGGCTTGGTTGAGGGTTTAAGGAAAAGGCATTGAGATATCCATACTCATTCTCCATAATGTTCGGTGGACCGACAACTCCAGACTTGGCAAGTAAAGCAGCTATGGCACCAAGTTGTCCTTGATTTGCCAGATGTGTTCGTCGAGTCATAGATTCGGTGTTAATCCAAGCGAGAAGACCGCTTGAGCTAGAAGCCGCAAGACCCATAGCGGAAGCAATCAAGCTGGCATTCCATCCCATCAAATTTCCGACTGCTGCAGCTGTGGCGGGATCACCATTAATCATAGCATGAAAGCCCTTTCCTTCCTCAGCGTCCAACCCAGTAGCATATCCGATTCGAGTCGCAAACTCATACCCAATAGCCATAGCTGAGAGAAGTTCTTTGCCGGATCTGTGAAAGGCAGCGGCAACACAGAGTAGCGCAGGGAACATTGATGATGAAGGATTTGAGGCCTCAATAACATGATCAAATTCGAAATCCCCTGCTGCTAAACCCATCATATACATTTGGGCCGAAAGTGACGTGTTCGTTCCATCGAGAGTAGTATATGTGGCGTTGGCACTGGAGCTTCCGTGCGAGAACTCAATTGCCTCTAGAGCAGATCGGTAGACGGGTTGAACTATGCCAGAGAGCATTACGGCGAATGTGTCAAGCATGAATATTGATAAAAGTGCTACAAAACTGTGTGGGAGGGATTCGAAGGTGGAGTTGGCCGCAAAGTTGGCCATTTCGGCCGTATAGGGATAGCTTGTTATTGTAGGGTTCAACATCTTGTTTGTGACGGGCTGGGCAGCCTTGTTAGAATGCGTGTATAGGAAATTGGAAATTGGTGTAGTTCAAAGGTTGGTCTCTCTTTGGTTTATATATGCAAATCTGCTAACATCCTGACCGAACAATAGCCTCAAGCGAGTATGGAAAACGCCTTCACGGAGACTCTCCGCTTTACTCCGCCCAAAAGTGACGTTTACAATCTCTTTCTAAATCGTGTCCGACCGGAACAGCTGAGAGTTAGCCTAATGCAAATTCGCCAAAAGAGCACTTTATCCTTTTCTAATTGGAAGAACAGAATGGACCGTAACCGTTTTGATATTACGCGGATACGGAAACTGTATTGCGAATGTCGCGGAGAATGTTTCTAGCGTGATTCGTCGTTTTGCGTACGTTGTCATCCCGGGAGTCGGGAGTGGGAAGGAGCTATCGGCTAGTTATCGACACGCGTACCCGGAGACCGCTGCGCCGTAGCCCCGCTAGCCCGGACCGAGCGTCCACGCTACCAAACTTGTCTAAAACTGTCCTTTAAGATTTGTTCTTATTCGGAAGATAACAAGATTCACTTGCTCCGAGACCAAAAAAATCCCCGTTGCTTGGAGCCAGGGCACATACAAAATGAATGCTGGCGAACCTCCCACCTCATAGCAGAGAATGGTTTTTCGCGATCTCAATCTGCCGTGAATCGAAGAAAATGGATGAAGGGTCCGTCGAGAAATATGTACCGGTCCTCCAAGGCAAAGCTCTACTGCAACAAGACCTGCTAGACTGAAGATTCAGGAGAGCATGATGAGAAGAAGCAATGTTGCGCTACGCTTACTAAGTTTCTTATTATAGAAATGCGCTGATGTCTTCCACTCATGGCCCCTTTGCTACCACTGTTCCAATAAAAGTACCCCAGCCTTGAATCACTTTTGCAACGCCAGAACTTATCCCGCAAGTCTATATTCATCCTCACAGTCACGGATATACATTAATTAAGATATATCACTCGATGCGGTGAGCCATATACAACAGTTGAATGGCGGCTCAAAAGAACAAAGCTTTATAACTGAATGTTCTGGTTCCTTTGATCTGACGTTTGATATTGATCTATTCGGCCTTTTGAGAGGTATATATAGTTCAAGAAAGATGAGGAGAGGAGGTCTTATCTAAACAGAGAAAATATAGTTTCTTTCTCTACTATAGTAATCTCTACCAAACTACGATAGATAACGAGGTTTAAAATTATATAGTGACCGGCCTTCTTTATATTAATCTCTTTCTAATTCTTATTATAAAGTTGCTATTCTTATAATATAAACCAAATTGATATATAAAAGAGAGTTCTTATTATTCGAATCTTAATTAAATAATTCTATAATTATTATCTATATTATAATCGAGATTATATCTAGTTAATATATTATATTATTTATACTTTTTTAATTCTATTTAATTATATAAATAAATTATTTATTATTTATTATTTATTAATATATTATTAATAAGAACTTTAATATTCTTTATTAAATATGAATTTATATTATTATATTATAAATATTTATCTTTTAAATTATATAAAATTAATTAAACTCTCGAATATTAATAGTTAATAAAATCGATAATATTATTATAAATTTATTATTGAAAATAATTATAATCATAAATAAATAAATAATAATTAAAGTTAAATATAAAGTTTTATATATTAAAAAAAAACTATTTAATTATATAAATCTTTATTCTTTATTATTTTAATTATTTTAATTATCTTAATTAATTAAACTAATTAGAATAATTAAAATAATTATATTATATATTTTATTAATTAAAGATTTTATTAAAAATATTATTTTTTGTTTTTAGATATTTTTATAATAATAAATATTATCTTTTTAAAATACTTTCTATTTATAAATATCTATATTATTATAAATATATATATTATATTATTTAAATATAATAAATTAACTTTCTAAATATAAATAACTATTTTCTAAATTTAAAACTTTTAATTTATATATAATTATAAATATAATATAAAATATATAAATAAATAAAAAATATTTTAAATTAATTAGAAAATTAGATTTAATAATAATTTATATATAAAAACAATTTGAATTTATTCTAAATATATATATTTTTATAAATAAATTAAGAATATTAATAATAAATTATTAATAAAAATAAATTAAATTTAATTTGATTAAATATAATATATAATTTAAAATTAAATAATAATTATTATTAAATATAAATTTCTATATATTAAAGAAAATTATTTAATTATATAAATTTTTATTTTTAGAAATTTAAAGAACTTTTAAAATTTATTTATTTTAGAAATTTTAAAAATATTAAAAATTTATTTATTTTTCAAAGTTATATAATCTTTTTATATAAAGTTTTATTAAGATTAGTATTATGAATACTTATCTTCTAAATTATATAGAAGTGATTAGGATCTCGAATACTACTAATCGCGATAACTAGTAGTATTATTATAAGTTTATTATTAAAATAATTATATAGAGAATCGAATAATTATAATAATAAGTAAATAAATAGTAAATTAAATTAAGTATAAAGTTCTATATACTAAAGAAAACTATCTAGTTATATAGATTTTTATTCTCTACTATCTTATTAATCTTATTATCTTCTATTATAATAGGATAGATAGAAGCTAGTAGGATATTATATATAGTTAATTAAAGGTTCTATTAAAAATATTGTTTTTATTCTAGATATTCTTTGTTACGAATATTTATCTTCTAAGTTATATAGAAGTGGTTAGGATCTCGAGTATTAATAGTTATGATAACTAATAATATTATTATAAAGTTTATTATTGAAAATAGTTATATAAAGAATCGATCGTAATTATAATAGTAGGTAATAAGTAGTAATTATTATTAAATATAAAGCTTTATATACTATAAGAAACTATCTACTTATATAGATCTTTATATTCTATAAAGTAGATTAGTAAACTTTTCTACTAGTCTATTAAGAGATTGGTAAACTAGTCTATTAGTCTATTTTTCTATCTAAAGTTCTATTAAGGATATCTATAATTCTCTAGATACTATTCTTTCGATAGATACCTTTTATTCTAGAGTACTATATTTATTAATAGTATATTGATAATTATAGATACCTTTCTTATCTCTATATTAGAAATAAAGATATCTAAACTTCACTTTATTATATAATCTTTATATAATAGTCTTTCCCTCTAGATAAAAATAGTTATCTTTTAAGTCTAAGATCTTTAGATATCTATTATAATCTAAATTATAATACTATCCCCTTTCTAGTTTAGTATCGTTCTGATATTTATTATAATAGTATAAGGTATCTATTTAGTTATTCGATAACTACCTCTTTCCTTTTTTTTATTATACTTATACTATATACTTAAAGAACAAAACAAATTAAGTTAGGAAATCGTATCGAAAGATTAAAATAGAAAATAGTTGTTTATTCTCATTATGAAAAGGTTAATCGTTTTGATAATTATATCGAGATAGCTACTAACTCTCCAAATCGTTATTATACTAAGTACTCTTAGTAGAATAAGATTTATAATTTTGTTTCTCGAAATCGGATACCGGAGCTATCTAATTAGGATTCTATAAATTCTCAATACGAATATTTAAAATATAAAGAGGAAGTAGTAATAGCTACTTCTTAGAAGACTATAATAAAGATCCTTTGTTTATAGAAACAATAATATTTTCTAGATAAATAGGAGAAGAAAATAATCTAGATAGATCTTAATTTGCTAGATAAGTTAGATAAATTGGAAGAGAGAGAAAGGCTAGAAAAGGAATAAGCTAAATAAGTTGAACAAGTTTTCTAGATATTTAGTTCTTCTGAGATCGACTCTTCGATCTTCGAACTCCTTCTAATAAGTAATTCTGAGCTAGCTATTTAGTTGGAAGTCGAGGATTCCTTAAATAGAATTTCTCCAAATCTTATAGATAGTTTAGATTCTTAACTAGTTCCTATATATTTTCTAAATATAAATATTCTTCCTATTTGATTAGATAATAAAGACTTCTTCTAATATATTTCTGATCTAGTATTTCTTCGACTTTATATTCGATATTTGGGTTAACTAGTTCAATTTCGGTATAAAGTGTATTTGGTATTCCTAGTAATATTAATTCTAAAAGCGAAATATGAAATATAGAATATATATTTATTATTTTTAGTAGTTCGAAATAGTAGTTAACTAGTCTAACTATTTCAACGATTTTGAAGAATTCTAATTTCTTATAATCCAGTTTGCTATTTGATCTCTTAATATTGATATTTCGTTTAAAGAGATAAACTTTATCCTCTTTCTTAAGTATTGGTTCTATACTATACTTTGTATTATAGTAATATACTATTCATTATATAATGAATTTGATATCAAGTAACAATTATTCGTATAGATTCCTAAGATTCTCTACTTTTGTTATTTCTGCATCTGATTTTACTATATCCGGTAATTATATATTATATATTTTGGGTTCGAAGCCAAAATTAGTATATACTAATATTATATTTATAATAACTACTTCTATAGTATTGTAAACAAACTATATAAATAGTAGTAGTTCTACCTAATTATCTTATCTATAATTAATATAATATCTTAAATACTGTTTTATAGTTTGGTTCAACTATTCTATCTAACTATCTATCTATAAATAGAATACTATTAAGAGTTTTCTCTTAATTCCTAGTTGTTACGAACCATAAGGCCTGAGGACCTTAGGCTCAGTTGCATCAGGCAACAGTAGAACCTCAGGCAGGAATTGAATAGCATCGGATAGCATGCTATCCAGTGCTAGGGGATAGCATGTCGTAGCATGCTATCCAGTGCTATCCAAGAGGACGAAGGTCTATATAAGTAGATAGTATTTCCTTAGTATATGGAGCTTCGTGCTCAACTCAAATAGTAATTCCATTACTTAGTTACAATCGCTCAGAACTCTTTTTACCATTCAATCCCCTGCTTGCAAGTCTCAATACACAACACCACGTCCTAGTATCACTCCCACGTGACACTAGCTGAGCCACGACGTAACACTAGTAAAGCTATAAATATCTATCAGAATTTCGAGATAAAAAACTTATCTCGATTCGAGATAATTTCGATAGATATCCTATATATACTAGCTATTATTCTTAGAAATATATAGACTAGATCCTCAGTTATACTATTTTCCTTATATAGAATTATATATCCAAACTTAGTTAATCGATTTATAATAACTAGAATAGAATTATATATTATTCCTATTATTGGATCTTTTGAAGATAGTAGTTTAACTATAAAGTTTTATATAATAGATTTCTATAGTTAAGTAGATATATCCGGAGTTTTGAACTAGCTATATAAAGTATACTATAAAGTTTTGTTCTATATATAGATATTATAGTTTCCGATAACTTCTTTAACTATTTTCCTTATTTATAGGAAATATAAGTTCGTCTTGATCTTTATAAATATCTTTATAATTCCTTAATATCTATAAGCTAGGAGCTTATATTATTCTTGAATAAATTATTTTGCCAAAGTCGAAGGGATATATATCTTCCTATAGAAGTATATAATTTTGTTTTTGATTATGAATTCTTTACCTAGTTATTCTAGTACTTATTTCGTAGTAGAATTATTTCTATAATACTCTTATATTTGTTTTTCTAAATAGTTATTACAAAGTGATATTATTATAACTAACTAAGCTAAGTTGAATACTAATAAATCTCCTTCTTATCTGAATATAGTATATAATTTATATATCTTATTCTCAAGGTATTCTAGTTTCCTACTAAATATATCAGCTCTAATATTTTCATTTCCTTTAATATATAATATTTTAAAGTGATATATAGCTAGTATTTCTACTTATTATATCTATTATCTATTTAGAACTTTGGTTATTATAAAGTATATCAAATTCTTATAATCTGAGTAAATCTGGACTATATACTTAGATCCTTCGAGATAAACTCTCCATTTTCTGAAAGTATCAATAATAGTAAATAGCTCTTTATTATAAATCTCGTAATTCAGCTTGATTAGCTATAGTTTTCTTGAATAATATATTACTAACTATAGCTTCTTATCCTTACCTGGTTAGCTTAGAACTATATCTAATATATAATCTGATATATCTATCTCAATAGTAATTAGTTGTTTAGAATCGAAAGTAATAAGAATTAGTATCTATATAAAAACTTGTTTAAAAGTTTCAAATATCTATTATACTATATTACTCTATTTATATTCAATATCCTTCTTGATTAGCTCTATAAGAAGTATTATAATCCTTAAGTAATCCTTGATAAATTGTTTATAGAAGTTCGCAAATCCTAAAAATAATTATATTTCTTTTATAATAATAAGTTGTTTCTATTCTAGAACTTCTTTCACCTTGTTTAGACTTATCTTGAGTTCTATTATATTGATAATATATTCTAGAAACTCGGTTTCGGTAATATAGAATTTATATTTTGAAGGTTTTAATAGAATATTTATATCTATTAAAATCTGAAGTATTTCTTATACGATCTTGATATATTCTTCGAAGATTTCGGTGAAGATCAAGATATTATCTAGATATACTATATAATAGTTATCGAGATACTTCCTTAATAAATTATTAACTAGATATATATATATTGCTGATATATTAGTAAGTCCAAAGGGTATAACTTAGTATTTATAGTATCTATATTATATATAAAATACTGTTTTCCATTTATCTCTTTTCTTAATTCGGATTAGGTTGAATCCTATATATTGATCCAATTTTATAAAATATTTAGCTTTCCCAATTCGATCTTATAACTTACTAGCTAATAATAATGAATATCGATTCTTAATAGTAATAATATTGAGTTTATAGTAGTTAATAACTAGTCTACCTTTCTTATCCTCTTTCTTTAATATAAAGAAGATAGATACTTTTATAGATAAAGCGGATTCCCTAATAAATCCTTTTACTAAATTTTTATCAAGATATTTACAAAGTAACTTAAACTTCTTCTTAGATAGTGGTATAATTAATAAGAATAGTAGTTCTTTTTCTTCTTCCAATTTTATCTTATAATCCCAAGACTGATATTTTGGTAAGATATTCTCTTGAAATCTTTCTTTAAAGATCTCGGTATATTTCGTATACTATACTAGTATATCTTTCAGTAAGAAATCCTGAGCTAAGATATCTAATCTTAATAAACTTATTATCTTCAGTTCCTAACCAGATATCGGTCTTATAAGATCCTATATAAACTTCTTCTTATATTTGTACTTATTATACTATATAGTTCTTACAATTTAGTTAATATATAGATTATAGTTCTCTAACTATAGTATTCCCAGAATTATCTAATATCTTCCTAATAAGACTAAATCTATTCTTATCTACTTAGAATACTGATTTAATTATATCTCAAATTCTTATATTTCATACTAAACTAATCTATCTCTTTTAGCTAATTACTTATTAGTAAGATAAAATCTATATAGAACTAGTTTCTTAAGAGTTCGCAATTTCGCTAATATTATAGTTTCTAATATTATAAAATTTTCTATTATTCCTAAATCTATTATAGTTCGGAGTATCTACCTATTTATATATACTTTATAAAAGATCTATTCTGATTCTAAAGTGACTTTCAGTTCCCTAATTGGTATCCTATATAACTTAGCAAGTTATTCCTAATTAGTATAGAGTGTTTTGTAATATAGCTTTATAGTAAGTATATTCCACTATAGTCTAATTCCTTCTTTAATCGATTTGATATAATAGATCTAGCTTTCTATTAGAAACTATCTTACTAGTTATTCTATATAAATATTTTCTTCCTTTCCAATTTGTTTCTATAATTATATTATCTATAAATATCGGAATATTATCTAGAATTATCTAATTCGTAATTCGCTTTCCTCGAAGTTGTTTCTCGAGAATTTCTAATAAATCTTACTTATTTCAAACTATTTCTATCTAAAGTATTTATTATCTTTATATATAAGTTTGTAGGTTTTACCTACTCTAGATTCGGAAGTTTCTATATAGTTATAATATTGACTTTTACAATTCGGGTGAATTTAGATTCTGACTTTCTAGATATTATATTCCTTAATAATCTATTCCTTACTTATATTTGATAACTCGAATACTATATTCTTTTATAATATCTATAGTTTCTCTGGGAAATAGTTATTTATAAATTTCTCTTTGTAGTACTTTTTATATATATTATTATATCACTATGAAGTGATAGCCAGGCTGGACTTGGAAATAGGATCAAAGTGATAATAAGGAATCATTTATTAAGTAACAATTGACTGACCTTCTCAACTCTAACCTTCAGGCTCTTATTTATAAGTAAGTAAGCTCGGCAAGAGGGTTGAGAAGGCCAAAAGTAGCTAAAGTATATTTCCCAATAAGGGTATTGAGTCCGATCCCCCATTCCTGGAGGTCGGTACTAGTAAAGTGATATGGAGCCTCTCAATATGGGGGTCGACAGCGAGGTTCTAGAAGTCAGATGACCATTTCCTGTGACATATTATAATATATAAATTATCGAATATACTTATAATCTGTTTTTTCCTTAATAACCGTTTTTTTGTAGATAGTAAAATCTCGGCTCATTATATTTATTTAGTAAGATCTCTTTTCTTATTTTTTATTTCTAAGTTTCTTAAGATACTATCCCGCGCCGTCCTTATCCGATCTATAGATTATATATTAGTTATTATAATATATTATCTATAATAGTATTGTGTATTTATTAGGAACTTGCTAATTATTTATTATACTAATCCGATATTCTACTATATTCTTGAGCTATTTCTTTCTTTTCCAGTTTTCTTTTTTAAGTTTACCTACTTAGAACTCTTTATAATAGTTCTTAACTTAATATCCTAGAAACCTATATTCGAAACAAAGCTTCTTTTTATATCTATAATTCTTTTCTTCTTGAGAAAGATTATTCTTAGAATTTATAATATTTAACTCTATAAGGTTATTATAGATATTTTGTTGTTTCTTAGATTAGTTTGATTTGTAATATCCTTTGTTTCTCTAGAATTGTTTAGATTATTTATTCTACTAATATTTATATAATATATTATTAACTTAGATTGATTCTTTAATAAGAGAGTTTAAGTTATTATATTTAACCGATCTTTCTAATTCGAGCTTAATATTTGATTTGAGTTCTTTATAATAGTAACTTATAACTGCTTTATCTCCTTATTCTATAATACCTATATATTATCTAAACTCGGTAGTATACTTAATAGTTAACCCGGTTTATATCAATTTATAAAGTTTTTCTTCTATAACTTTTCTCTTATTAATAATACTGAATATTTGATAAATCTCTATTTTGAATTCTTTGAAAGAACCGAAGATAATTCTAGTAGGTTATATATAATTTGTTAGATAGTCTTTATTATCGAAGAAATCTCGAAGATATAGTTGAATCTATTTAGTTATTTCTCTTTTGAAGTATAATATAGCTTAGCTACTTACTATAGTTGGTCGATTGAATTTGTTTTAGTTAAAGATAATATATATTTCGATTTGAAATAGAAATATCTCGAGTTCATAATAGTTGCTTTTATATTTATCTAGTAAGGCTACTCTAAAGGTTTCTGAGATAGTAATCTTATATAGTTTGTTTATATTAATATCGTCTTTATTATCTTATTTATCTTCTGGGATAATAACTACTATTTAAATACTGAACTGGTTATTAGATAGTGATCCAGATATAGTGAAGATATCGATTCGGTATATAAAGTAATAATAATATTCAAAGTATTATAAATATTTGTCTTCTGAGTTATATAGAAATAGTTAGGATCTCGAATACTAATAATCGCGATAACTAGTAATACTATCGTAGAGTTTATTATTGAAAACAGTTATATAAGGAATCGATTATAATTATAATAGTAGGTAACAAGTAGTAATTATTGTTAAGTATAAAGCTTTATATACTATAAGAAACTATCTACTTATATAGATCTTTGTATTCTATAAGATAGACTAGTAGACTTTTCTACTAGTTTATCAAGAGACTGGTAAACTGGTCTATTAGTTTATTTTCCTATCTAAGGTTCTACTAAGGGTATTTATAATTCTCTAGATACCGTCCTTCTGATAAGTATCTTTTATTCTAGAGTATTATACCTATTGATAATATATTGATAATCGTAGATACCTTTCCTATCTCTATATTAGGGATAAGGATATCTAGACTTCACTTTATTATATAATCTTTATATAATAGTCTTTCCCTCTAGGTAAGGGTGGTTACTCTTTGAGTCTAAGGTCCTTAGGTATCTATTATAACCTAAGTTATAATATTCTTATAATAATAGATACCTTTTTTCTAAAGTATTGTTTATTCTAAGGATATTTATATTATAAAGTACTCTTCCTCTTATCGGTGCCTATATTATTGCTAGTATATATAGTATATTATCTTGGTACGACGAATTAGTCTACCGAATATAAAGGTCTTCTTTCTAAACCTAAGGCCCTTAATTTACTCGTAACTCTGATTATAACAATTAGTTTAGTTAATCTTTAAATTTAAAATCTCTATAATTATATATTCTATATAGATTATAATAATATAGGAATTTTCTTTTTCTTGGGGTATAGACCGGGTATAGAAAGAATATAATAAGGTATAGACCAGATATAGAAAGAAGATAGTGGGGTATAGACCGGGCGCAGAAAGAATATAGTGGGGTGCAGATCGGCGCAGAAAGAATATAGTGGGGTGCAGATCGGTGCAGAAAGAATATAGTGGGGCACAGACCGGATACAGAAAGAATATAGTGGGGTGCAGATCGGTGCAGAACGGGTGCAGAAAAAACAAGGACGGCCGGAGTGCAAAAAGTATCCGGAGTGTATATTCTGCACCGGTCTGCCCCCAGAACATTTGCTGATATTCCCATACCGCTATTATATACGTTCCCTCTGCCGATTGCGAACTAGTAAGCCTTCATACAAACATGTTATGATAACCATAGTGGCGATCGCAAGCATATTAATCGCAGAACAAACTGCAGGTTAATTACTTCTATATAACTGATATCCTGCAGATTCCAAGCATGTACTTCTGGAAAAGAGTTTCAGCAGAGCCGAACGGGCAATTTCCGCTTAGAGTGAGGAAGAGGAAATCATATACTTGAATAATAGAGATTGATAATGAACGATCCTGGAAAACGTGGCAAGCGGTTTGTGGCGTAGGGTGTGAGGGTTCGAGAAGGTAGGTGGTAGTTTGTTAGAGTGAATGGGAGGTGAAGCAGCTGTTAGCGATGGAGCTTGGTGTTGGACTTGGATATTCTGGGATGAATTAGAGAGAACCATAAGAGAGAGATACAAGGCTAGAATTGAAGAAGAATAATGTCATACGGCACTAGATGAATTATTACATCTCTTAGACGGCTTGCTGCCAAGGCGACAAAAGCAATTTCCTTTCGTATTCTAGATGGAATCAAATCGCAAAGCATTTCACTTCGCAGAGCATTTCATTTTCAAACAGCAGATGAAGTGGAATCAGAAGTTTGGGTTTGCGCGGTATTTTTGCTCTGTCTGGTCAGCTTCTTCTTGTCATTCGCATGCTTACAGTGGAAGATTTGGTACCTGGGAGTCCTGGGTTTCAAGGATGGCACTAAAGACCTCAATGGGATATGGGACACGAAATGCTCATCCTATTACTCAATCAATAACCTTTGTATCTCCGAGGGATTTGCGCATGTATCTATCTCGACACTTTACATTGTCTAGAGCGGGCATATCATGCTGCTAAATTTCCTTTGCTCCTCTCCCTTACTGCGTATTTGAGTCAACCTGCACTCCCATTCCTCCAATCCTCACTAGCGTGGGGAAGCATTAATATGATATGACAAAGTTTGAAGACACTAGAACAAATGTGGAGTACACTCGGCTCGTGATAGCTTTAGTGTAATGTTAGGCTTTAAATCTTATGTGGGGGTGGATCGGCTCGCTCCTCCTATTCGTGTAAATAGGCTTGGTATCCATGTTGATAGACTTGGTGTGTAATACATCGATCACATGGAGGAGATACCCCAATAATACTGACTCGGGAGGAAGCATTAACCCTTCAGCTGCGGAGGGATGAGGATGAAAAGGAGCAAAGGGGATGAGTATATATACCCCTTATCTTTCCTTCCTCTCTTCTCTAGACATCAACTGCATAAAGAAGATATCGGACAACCAAGAAGACAAACAAACAACAACGTTCAAAGAACATCAACTCAAACAACCAACAAACATGGGAGACGGACACTGCGGCACTTGCTCTTGCAGCACTTGTGATGGATGCTCCTGCTGCACCGTAAGCTTTCCTATCTTTCTTCTTCTACCCATCTCACCTTGCTTTCCTCATACTCGTTCATCCCCCGTTTACATCTCCCTCGCCTCTCATTCAGTATTCCACTAACATCTTCACAGCACTAAATCTTCCCTCCCCCACCTCTCCTCTTCCAGTGTTATCATCATCGCCAAAATCTAACTCGAAATCGATGCCTACCATTTCCTCATTATAATTCGATTTGACTTCGATAAAGCCTCGCTCGCTAGTCCAGGTGATGATGGTTTTTCTAAAGCAATGGAGGAGAAGGATGATGGGATGGAGTTCATTTGACTGTCGTTCGCTTTTTGGGTGGATGCGGGACTGATTTCAGACAGTGTGCGCTTATTTGACCATTGGCTGGGGTTAGGGCTAGGAGGAGATGTTAGTTATGCGAGTTGTCAAATATATAACTTGAAAACAAAATCAGACGTATCTTTGAAAGTGACCCACTGAAGTGTTACTGGCTTAACCTCGTCTAGTTACTCTGTTATGCACGTATCACAATCATCCTTGGATAATGATCCCTATGTATGCCGCCGAAAGTCCTGGGCTCGGTTTCTATTCATATAAAAGATACGCCCCTCTCTCTTAATCTCCTTATCGATTGAAAGATATCTCTAAGATATTTCGCTCTGATATATTGCGGTAATCGAGTCTAAGAAAGGGTGCATATCTGAAGTGAGTACGTAAAACGCCGCGATGATATTTGTAATGGTTAAAGAAGTGAGTCTTAGCAGTGTATATTGAACTTGGACATTCCAACTTTGGCGTATTGAGATGAAAGGATGAGGTGTATAGACGTTGAAAAGTCTATAATGAACATACAGGGCCTGAGAGATGGAAAGCAGAAAATTGAGGGGAGGTGAATGGATATATATCCATGATAGAGTGCAACCTTGTGAGGTAGATATCCCTTCTGGTGCGACGACGGTTCCACATCTGCAAATTCGTCGATATTACTGGATAATATGGCACATTCAAGTGTGACTGGCATCGCAGCAGTGGGGAGAGTAACGCACCACAATTTCAATACTATCGAGATACTGTCACCTTGATAGCTACTTCAATTTCTTATCTTTGTACCTTGTCAAACTTGAATGATGTGCTCTATGATTTTTTTCATTTGGGGAGACTCTGAATGTTATGATATATACTTCGAAGTATGTATGTACATTCCTCTATAACTGCTCTAAGGCAGCATATTAGAGTAGTCAAACTTCTCATATAAATGCCCACCCCAAACTGCAGTCCCTTTCTCCCTTCTTCACCCCTCCATAGTAGAAGATTCCAACAGGCAGGTCGTATATTTGATATAGTACCGATGTTTCTCGTTTGCATAGTCTGGTGGTTGATAGGATATTCTAGAAACGTACTCTGGATCTTCTTTAACCGTACAATCTGCGAGGGCGAGTTGAGATATGACGACTGCAACGGGAGCAACAAAAGCTAAGCTACTTACGATGATTCTCCAATGTGATGCCATATGAAGGAGGCTCTTCAAGAAGTATTGAAATTCCTAGTTAAAGTTGGAGGAGTAAGATAGTGAACGATATATATCGCAGCTAGTCTATCCACCTCGAAAAGTTCTCTGTCTTTATTATACTGAGCTGCCAGGACTCAACTACTTGGTTGAATAATGAAAAAACTTGTAGAGGATGCTAGGAGGTTAGAGAGACTAGAATATACCAACGATAATCTGGGATAAAGTCAAGTTTTTCTCCTACCATTTTCCTTTTTATTAAGTTGCTTTTCAGTTTTTCAGATATTCGTGATATGGAGAAGAAAGGTAAGTGAATATATACGTACGAAAGGTACCTGGAAAGCTACGAGGCATTCCATACAGAAGGCCGAACGAGAACGCTAAATAGATGAGCTTGATTTGCCGTCGCACAAGAGTACCCGGATGGGCGAAGCGTCCTTGTGAGAGCACTTTCGATGGTATTTAGGTAACACTCTGCATTATGTTCACATCCTACTGGATATCTTCGTCGGACCAATATGCCAACCGTCTTATCTTATTAACGGTAGCCTTAACGGAGTAAGCGTCTCATTGTGGAGAGATTCGCAGTAGTAGAAATTAGAAGTTAATATATATATTGTAGTGCAAGTCTTTATTCAAGATGTTCTGCTCCTATGTTTTCCCGAGTACCAGACAATCAACTTTGATCTCGATGCTCGTCATGGCTCAACAAATGCCTACCACCCGCCTATCACCCCACTCGATTATTTCAATTTGTCAGCGAAAACGTACGAGGACGGAACGGGAGGTTGTACTCGTGGACTCGCCCAACATTGTCTGCCTCTTCTCCCGCCTTTAACGCCAGACTCTATTGTCCTGGACAATGCTTGCGGATCCGGCATCGTAACTGATCTGATTCTTCACGTTACTGGTCCCAAAATCCGGCTAACCATTCACACCGTAGATGGGCCACCTAATATGGTCGAAATTGCCACAGAACGATTTGTGGCAGTTGAGATCGTTCGGGTCACACTTATGTTAGCAGAAGAACTCAAATTCCCTAACGATACCTTCACATGCTCCATTACAAATCTTGGCCTCCCATTTTTCAATAATTCAGACCAGGGTGCTAAAGAGATCTTTCGCACATTAAAGCCGGAGAAACATCGAAGACGAAATAGTAGTATACGCATTGCACGCTACTCAAACTTGGAGGAGATGTGCATCCACCCTGCAAGTTTCAGACGGAACCTCTTTGCTGCAAGCAGCTACCATGTGGATTGCTCTACGAGTGAAGACAATTCCTGTTTGAACGAAGATGCCATTGCGGACGGGGAAACGCTTACCGAGGACTCGCCTCTACTTTCACAGTCAAATGGCTCAAATTATAGGCACACCGATCAAGACCACGAACACGGCCATGATTGTTCGAATTCCCACTCCCATTCTCCCGAGTCATCTTCAAAAAAGAATTCCATACACGAAAGACACAACCATAACAAGCCTAAGAACACGTCAAAGAAATGTCATGGTCACAATCATGCAAATATGGGCCTGAATTGCATGATACTTCAGGTGATTGGCGATGCGCTCGGCAATGTTGGTGTCATTGTTTCGGCTCTTATTATCTGGCTTACCAACTGGTCTGGACGTCACTATGCCGATCCAGCAGTCTCCCTTTTCATTACTCTCATCATTCTTAATTCTACCATTCCTCTTACCTCTGCAACTGCAAAGATTCTACTCCAAGCAACACCGAACACATTGAGGCACAAGACATCAAGGAAGATGTTCAAGAACTCGATGGTGTCCTAAGCTGTCATCACGTGCACATCTGGCAACTGAATAACAATCAAATAGTTGCATCAATGCACATTCAGTTGTGCAGCGAAACAAGCAGTGAACAGTACATGCATGTGGCTAAGGCAGCAAGACAGTGCCTGCACGCCTATGGCATTCACAGCGCCACCATTCAACCTGAGTTCTGTACAAACAAGGCTAACTATCATGGAGGAGGTGGTATATCATTGGTTCTAGATGGAATAACGGGACAACTGAAATCTATATCGGACGATGACTCATGTCTGCTAAAATGGGTAGACCATTGCGCGGCTAAGCAATGCTGATCTCAATAACGGCAAGCGACCCATGATCATGTATGCTAGTTCGATATTTTCTTCTGTCCTAATAGTTGTTCCGAAATTGGAGCATTACCGTGAGGCATGCTAGGAAAGAAGTGGGCAAGTCGAAATGGTGCAGCCGTCAATTCGTGTGATATTTGCCAATCTAGTCATGCCTCCCAGATTTTAAGCATATACACGGGGTAAATGAAAACAGTTTCGGTCTGAATGCGTGTTTGCAATGTCACGGTGCCCGTTGACGGTTTATGAAGAGGAAAATGGTAGAAAAGGCTGAGACTCTGGTGACCTCTTTAAGCCGGACTAGATCGTAAAAATAAGATCGCTAATAATTCCTCTTGATTGCCCTTTCCTTGAGTAGATTGAGGCTTTTCTTTCGGCATAATAAGTTAAACGTATAGCAAATTGCTGCATATCTTGGTTCAGTGCAACCATTAGCTCCTCTGAGTGCAGTGTCGCCCACAAAACATAATCCTCCTGCGGATAGATAGTCAGTTCTACGGCGAAAGACTGAGGGTATCGGCAACGACCATACCTCGTTCCAGAAGTTTCTAGAGTATCTATCTGAAAATGGTGATAACTTCAAGGTCGGGGAGGAATACGAGTATCCAGATATCTGTATCTATCGTCAACCACGGGGTAGTCGGGGCGCAGGCAATCGTGAGGATATGGAGGACGAGGACGATTTCCATAATGCACTGCAAGTTATGGTGTTTGAAATGGAGGCAGCGACTGGGCGGGTTACTTATCTTGAGCTCTACATTGGTTCTGTAATGCGATCATTGTAGTAAACTGTTTATGGTTGGAGTTTCTCTTGTCTTGGGTCTTGGGAGTCAGATTGTTTGTTTAGCAGTGTTGGGTTATAGTTGCTGAGCAGCATTGATGTACGTACTCCTGAATAATACTGCTTCAAACAGTCTTAATTCCCATGAAAACCTTCGAGGATGAAGAGATTATACAGAACCTCACACGGATAGGAGTAGTCAGACTTGTCATCAAATCGGAGGGAGCAGGTGTAGTTGAGAAAGGAACGAGGATTAGGCAAGAGTTCCGGAGATAAAAGATTCCGGGTGTAATTTCCAGTATTTATAGTGGGACAATTCGAGTTCTATTTTTTCGGTGACGGCACTCATCGACCATAGATATGGTACAAGAGACATCCATTGCGCGATATCAACAAAGTTTCCCGTTATATTTATCCATTATACACTAGCTTATTGCCCAACATCCGCCAACACAAATCCTACAAAGCGAACCCAGCGGCTACAGCCAAAACCACCGCTCCCAACCCAACCTTCAACCCGCTTGCACCATTAGCAGGGACCACAGTCGGTCCGCTCCCACCCCCAGTGGTAACAGTAACACTCGATGTAGTTCCAACGATAACCGTTCGATTTGCAGCAACGCTCGTCAACATCGAAGATGTAGTCCTCGGTCCCTCACAATGGTAACGATCTCCATGCGGCTCGCAGCCTACGGATTCAGTTGGCGAGGGACCAAGGCTTCCTGTTCCTTCTTCGTCATTGTGCTCATGATCATGATCATCGTGGGCAGCTGAAGTTGTGGTGACGACTACGTTTGTGGGGAAGGCTGTGCCGCTTGGGAGAGAGACGGAGGAGGTTATTGCGCCTTCGCAGTGCCTGTTTAAGAGTAGTTAGTATAATCATCGTTTTTAAGGGGTTTGGGAGGGGAGGTGTGTAAGACGCACCAGTGATCTCCGTGAGGTTCACACCCGAAAGAAGCGGTTGGCGATGGTCCTGGATCTTCTTGCGCGAATACGACTCGAGAAGCGAATGTAAACGCAGAAGCCAGCAAGATGGTAAAGGTCTTCATATTGTCTTATGGTATCGTGAAGCACAAAATGAGTGTATCTGGTAGTAAAATTGACCACAGGTGTTCGGTAGCACGAACTCTGAAGATATAAACTGTAGGTACCCGTTCCCATCCACGAGGGAAAATGCAGAAATATATCCCCCTCCACCACCTTCCCCTCCTCACAACCCTTGGCATTGTTTTTTCACCACTAACAGCCTCACAAATAAACACACCAAGCTAACAATCTTCACCTTGCAGCAGTTGACAATTTATTCGCCTTGTCGTGAGAGAGATATCTCCTTGGCGGCATCCAACAAGGTGCTTTTGCCAAGTTCTTTCCGCGATATGTGATTGAATAGGGTTTAGCGAGGATGGGACGGGATTATCTTAATGGGAAGTGGGCTGTTAATTGCTCGGAGATCTTGTTTTGAGGAGTATGTGAAATTATGAGCTGGGTCTGTGGCTTGGAGAGTGAGTTAGAAGGGTTCCTCTAGCAACAACCCATGATCCCTAACCGCCCAACCAAAATATTACTAAGATACCGACAGCTTCTCTCCCTCTGCTCTCAACCTGAAGTCAAGATTCATATTGGATCTGCCAGTCACGAATATAGACTCCCAGGAGCCCTCCTTTGTACGCAGGTCCCACGCTTTGCAGCTATATTCAAGGAAGAGCACTTCAGGGAGGGTGCCGAGCTATCAGCCACTCTGGAGGAGGTAGATGGTGTGGTTTCAACACTAAGCGTCGAAATGCTAGTGCAGTGCGTCTGTCATAACCGCATCGTTTTCAGCGATTCACCTCCTCAGGAAACAATTGCTGCATTAATCGAATTTGCAAGGCTCGCAGATATGTACAACATTACGGGCTTAGATTTATTGATGCCAATCTATATCGATCAGATCATCCTAGCCTACAAACCTGACCCAAAAAGCGTTTTTGTAACTCCACCAGGTCAAGATATGTGCTAGAATGGAATATGTGCTAGGACAGAATATATGCTCG
The DNA here is from genome assembly GCA_002946385.1 of Rutstroemia sp. NJR-2017a WRK4. Classification (NCBI taxonomy): domain Eukaryota; kingdom Fungi; phylum Ascomycota; class Leotiomycetes; order Helotiales; family Rutstroemiaceae; genus Rutstroemia; species Rutstroemia sp. NJR-2017a WRK4. The sequence continues at coordinate 47,031 of NJPR01000058.1, forward strand.
GACAGAATATGGGCCAGGACAAGATGTGTGCTAGAACAAAATATGTGCCTACAAAAGAATAGCACGTGTAGAAGAGGAGGGTAGCTAGAAGAGATGATCTTGCTGAAAAGAACGGACGATGTGGGCCTGACCGTTTTCTTTATAGAGATACCAGATGAACTTGTCTAAAAGCAATACACTTTTCAGATGCTGTCTACTCAGTTTAAAGATCTTTTGATGCGACGATTTTTGAATATTAAAGGTTAAATTGATTACACTTATCAGATGGGTTTGTTTCATCTTGGTATTTGGTGACGATTCATGTGGTTGATTATCAAAGCTTCCTATTCCAGAAATATCCCAATATGAAGAATCTGGTTGTGATGGATTGGTAAAGAGTAAATTGGAAAGAAGATAGTTCAGAGTTTAGATAAATACCATCCTTTCGTTCGAGAACTATCTCTCGCATTAATTATAAAGGAATCTTTGATTTGGAATAAGGTGGAATAAAGTCTGTATGAAACCATGCGTTCAACAGAGTTCAGGATGAAAACTGAGATGAAACTAGTTTTGTAGGATGTTTAAAGGTTCTGCATGAAAAAGATCAGAACTTTCATCTAACATATATCTTTTCAATCATTGCTAGCAAGTAGAGTTATGTCTTTATTCAAACTTTATAAGAGTGGTCTCTTTTATCTAAAGTCGCAGCTTATGCTGGCGGCGCAGTCGGCTCAGCTACACCAGGAGGACAGTGCCAATGATCTTCATGAGCTTCGCATTCACCGGATGCAGCAGCTGATGTTGCAGCTGATGTTGGGCTAACTGTTGTCGCAGCAGTCTCAGCCTTAGTCGCCGTCGCTGTTGCAGTTGCAGTCGCACTCGCACTCGAGCTAGAACTCTCGACAGGCGTTCCAACACACCCTTCTCCAGGAACCGCAATATCATAAGCCCAGACCTCAGTGGCGAAATAAGTCAACGTAGCACTGTTGCTACCAGCCCAGGTGTAGTTGCTACCAGCAGCGAGCTTCTGAACACCTTCATAGCCATCGGCGTAGTGCTCTACGATGCCCTCGCCGATTACAGGCACGTGATATAATCTGTGCATGAGATCTGGTCCCCAGTAGTTTGCTGGGCGACCGGCTGCGACGGTGAAGCCTCGTGCACACATGGCTGTTAGTGGTAGGCGGCTCTCGTAGGAAAGAGGGCAGATGACGGTTTCTGAGGTTGCGTTGGAGCCTCTCCAGTGGCCTGCCCAGCCTGATTTGAGGATCACGTGTTAGTTTATGCTATTCAGAAGGAGAGTCAGGATTGAGATGATGAGAGAACTCACCATACTGGGTCTCGCAATTCCTATCTGGATCGTCACATCGGAAGATAATTCCTGCGCGGTTTCCGGAAGCGATTTTCTCCAGCCAGCCAATTGGTGTTCCGGTAGCAGCCTTAGCTCCGAAGTATTTTCTGTAGATTGCGGAATCGTTACCATGAACTAGGACTATTATCGCATTCTGATTATTATATGCTCAATCACATCAAATAAGAAGCCCAAACTATGCATATCTCTGTCACCGATGCTCGGAGATTCCACAGCAGCCGGTTTTCCCCTTCTAAGGGAGAAATGACAGAAACAAAACACAAGATTTATAAGAAAGCAGAGGAGAAAATGAACATACTATGATTCTTAGCATGCTTAGCCATCTGAACAGCCTGTCTCAACCCCTCAGTCAACTCATGTTTCTCCGTTGAGTTACAAGAAGAATGAATCGTGAACTCCGAGACGTAATTGGCCATCCACTCATAATCTGAACTGGAAGACACGGGCAGCTGGGAGCCATCTGTTGGTGACGAAGATGCTGCTTCTGTGGATGTGATGGGGAGTGAGAGCACCGGGAGGAAGTGGAGAGTGGTGAGGAGGAGGGAGATGGTTGAGAGGGTGGTGGTATGCATTTTGGATGATTTGTGTGGTGAATGTGGATATGTGAGGAGGAGAGGAGATTGAGAGGGTTGGTATAGAGCGGTGAGGTGAGCTGAGGTAACAATGTAGGAGAGGAGAGGGACAGAGATTTATATACTCAAGTAAGTAAGTAATTGGCTCAGACCCAGGTGGATGATACTCAAGGTAGGCTGGCTACATTAGCTAAGAACGTCATCATCATCCCATCTTCCTTTCTTCCAAGTTCCCACTACTGAGCTGAACAGGTCCTCCAAAAAACAACTTTCGAGCCTCTGGGCTTAAAAGATTTGCTCCACCATCACTTGAGCACAACAAGCCAGATCGTACGGGATCCATACCAAGGAAAAGGGAAGAGGATCGGGATTCAATCCGCCATACGGAGTACCAAAACTGTAATACATTGCATTTCGGCGAATTCCTAGTTCGTAGATCCCAGTTGCCTTGCCTGCTGGATGAACAAGATCTGACATCTCAGAGGTTCTCCCAGTGTTGGTGAAGAGCGTTTACCCATTTAGATGGGGAGGTAGGTAGGTGGCTGCGAGAAAGTACTCCATACCCGTCACTCGAGTCATGAGAGTAGGATAGGAAAGGATAGCTTAGGGTACTACGTAAAAGAATCAAAAAGAAGAGAAAGATTAGGATTTTAAGGTAGCTAAGGTAGATCGTCCGCCTCAGCCAGTCATTATAAGCTCATAGCTCATATGCGATCCAATCACAAGTAAGAAGATCGAAACACCGAGGATTTTCAAATTTTTACATCGCCAAGGTGAAATACCTAGTTGACCTTTAAAGGTATGAGGTAGGAGGAGTGTGGAGTGAGGTAAGTCACCTTTCTAGACTTTACCTTGTGCATCTCGATGGCGAGCTTTGGTTGGAGGGGAGAATGCAACTTACGGCGCGGGAATCTTGGCAAACCAGAGGGGTTAACTAAAAGAGTTTGTCGCGATATGATGTTCTAGCGTAAACAAAACGTATTATATAATACTAACAGGATGAAAATCACTATGGGATGGGTTGAGGATGGAAAAAGGAAAGTACGACCGACTCAATAGAGTACCCATCCGGGTATCAACAGCCAAGAAATCTACATCTTGGCTTTGTCTTGGAAATGGAATGGGTGGTCGTCAGCGAGAGAAGAGGAGAGAGAGCAAGGAAGAAACAGAAGAAAGAAAAGAAACTTTCTCATCATCCTCTTTCTCGCACTGTACCGTGATCACCACGCGCCCTCTCCCCATACCGACCCTTTTCCCACCTCTCTCTCCACCGTCAGACATAAGCGCTCACGCATTCACTCTCACTCTCACTCTCACTCTCACTCTCACTCATGACTCTTGCTTCTCGAATCCTTCTCACTTCCTGTTTCGTACGTTAGAGTCACTTTCACCTATCAAGGTGTTTCTTGGTCTAGATTACCAGGTATCGAGAGTGGGGTTTGTGACAAAACTACTTAGAGTACGGAACTACTCATCTAGGTTGTTTAGCTACCAGAAGAACCGAGCCACCAGAGCTAGAGCTTCAGATTTTCTGAGACTAGGGGCTTTTCCACTTTTCTTCCCGACGTTAGGTCCTTACTTAGGTTATCTATATATCGCACAACGATCAATCTCCTCTCATCTTCTCCTACCTACAACACAATCGCGCATCCCTATACTCGGATCAAATACAACAATACGTGGAATTCTGTATTTATCCGGGAACGAATATCCGATTCGACTGGGAGGCTTTTAGGTTGAACCTCTCGACTGACTGGCTGACTGATTGACTGATTGATTGATTGCTTGTGGCTCGTCTATTCGACTGACTGGTCGATTAATTAATCAGAGCCGTTGATCAATCGCCCGCTTGCTTGCGACAGGCTCTTTCTATCCATCTGCATATTTTTGCATCGTCCACCTTTCTCCATCTCAGCATCCAGGTCTGAATCCACGAGGCGTCATTCTCGTCAAGAACTGGAGCAGAGAGAAGTGAAGAAGTGAGAAGCTGAATCTAGTTTGGAGATTGGAGTAGATCAGAACTGAAGGACAAGATGTTGTTCTCAAACATCACGGCGAGGGATGCTTTCCTGGCATTGCTTGTCTTTGCTGTAAGAGGAGGTGGTCAGGTTGTGCTGACTGGATGCCATGTCAATAATGGGCAGGAGTAAGTTATTCTTCTTGTCGGTTGCCGTTTTGTCTCATTTTTGTTCCTCTCCAGAGAAAAGAGAAGAAGCAGGAAACCCATGTACCCTCCTCTCTTACATCTCTCATATTTACCTCTTCTCCAGTACTACAGCCTCCACATTTAAATATTAACTTTAGCGAATTAATAGGGTCTGTTTACTTCCAGGAGGAGCTGAAACTACGATTGCGCAGACAGTTGCTGCCACGCCCACATCACCAAATGAAAATTCGGCTCAGACGACCGAGGAGAGTGGATCTGGGCAGACGACAGCAGTAACAGATTGTCATCCTCATGAAACACAATAGTATGTTACCTATATCTTCTATCGACCTATTTGACAACTTCATCTTCGCCATACGATCTTCGTCCTCTGTACATCGACCTGTTCTTAATCCGAAGACGAACGCTAACATTCCTTACAGCTACTGCGTCAATGGCGACGGAGTAGACGTCGAAGTTCTTGCTATATCAACAGGCTCAGAGCCGCTCCCAACCGCTTACGATGATTGTCATGCTCACAGTGAAGAGGACTTGTGGTGTGTTGCTCCTGATGGAACCGAAGTCCAAGTTCTTCCATCAGGAGAAGATGCGGATGAGGCAGAAGGAAGTTGTCATTTCCATGCTGGAGTTGAGTAAGTTATCGCCCGAGGTTTCTGTATTTCTAATTTGTAATGTTTCTCTCTGCCTCAATCTCTTTTCGTAGTACGATAAGTTATGGAGTCAATAGTCGCGGTGTTGGCATTCGTGGTTCTTTTATTGCCGTTCTATTATCTTCGTTTCTATGCTGGTGCTTTAAGCCACGTTGCGGGGATCTTCCATTCCCTTTTCATTCTCGTAATCCCATCCTTACCTAGTATTCATGTTGTGCTTTTGTAATTCGGTCCGAGCGCTCCTTGCTAATTCGTGATGTAGGCACTGCCCTGGTCAAGAGAACTCTTGTGAGAGGAGAGATCGTGATTACAACGTTAGCCTTCGTATCGGTTTGCTTTTCGTGGTTTTGGTTACTAGTGGTATAGGTAAGACTACACCTATTTCTTTCTCACCAGCTATATTTAATCTTTCTAACTCAAAATTTAGCTGTATACGCGCCGATCCTTATGCGAAAATTATTAAACGTAGATCCTACTGGAACGGTGTTCACTGTTGTGAAGCAGTTTGGAACAGGGATTATTATCTCGACAGCTTTTGTTCATGTATATCTGCAGCATCCCCAAATATAACACAGGCTAACCATCAAATCAGCTTCTGACACATGCCGAACTCATGTGGGGAAATGAGTAAGTTTTCTCGGAAGTGTTATACCAATTGAAGCCACGTACTTACACAACATCCGCAGATGTCTAGGAGGGCTTACATACGAAGCCACAACAACTGCTATAGCCATGGCCGGTGCATTCATCGCCTTCCTAATCGACTTTTTAGGCCATCGCCTCGCACTTTGGCGAAGATTCAAAGTACAAAGCCAAGCACCAAACCCATCCTACTCATCTGCCAACGAAGAAACCGATCCTACCATCAAAGAAACAAACACCCATCCTTCTACAGCAGCAGCCCCAGCACTTGCGAGTCTCTCCCATCACCATGACGCTCTAGGAAGCACACACCCTAATGATGCTCTTAGCGTTCTTATTCTCGAAGCAGGAATCATATTCCACAGTCTACTTCTCGGTATTACTCTCGTTGTAGCCGGCGACTCGGTTTTTACAACTCTCTTTATCGTTATAGTCTTCCACCAAGTCTTTGAGGGTCTGGCACTTGGAGCTCGCATAGCAGCCATCACCGCGGATAACATCAGTAAGACGAAATACTTCACTTTACCTTTAGCCTTCGCATTCGTTACTCCAACCGGCATGGCGCTTGGCATTGGTATTCTAAACCAATTCAATGGTAACGATCCCTCTACCATCATTGCTCTGGGAACATTAGACAGTCTGTCGGCGGGTATCCTGGCGTGGGTTGGTTTTGTAAGCATGTGGGCGCAGGATTGGATGCATGGAGAATTAAGGAATGCTTCATTGCTAAAGACTAGTCTTGGAGGCATCTCTCTAGTTGCTGGTATACTGCTTATGGGATTGCTTGGTAAATGGGCTTGATAACAAAGATATATTTAAGTTAATTTATAAATAGCACGAAATATAGAAAATTTTCAAGTATATGAAATTACTAGTATTCCACTTAAAGTATTGTGAAACTATCTCTTAAATGAATTCACTATATCCAAGTAAATGAAACAAGTTAGAAATCGTAGAATAATCAAAAAAGAAGATAATATATATTATCTTCTTAGAATTCTTAGTGCCTCGATATTTACCTTCTATAATAAAGGAATCGAGAAAATATCGAGAAAATTCTAAATAGAAATAGAAATAATAAATAGTAAACTATCTATTATTCCATTTTCCCAGAATGATTATTTTGTAAATCGGGAGTTATAATTTATCGTTACGAATACTTATCTTCTAAGTTATATAGAAGTGGTCAGGATCTCGAATACTAACGGTCGGTAGAAGTAGTAGTATTATTATAGGTTTATTGTTGAAACAGTTATATAGGGAATCGATCGTAATTGTAATAGTAGATAAACAAGTAGTAATTAAAGTTAAGTACAAAGCTCTATATACCAAGGAAAACTATCTAGTTATATAGACCTTCGTTTCTTCTTATCCCAGTTGTCCTAGTTGTCCCAGCTGGCTGGGCCAACTTGGCCCCGCGCCGCCTGGACATTACCTGGATGGGTACCTGTTCCCATGATTTTCAGCCGGTCTTGTTAGTCATACCAAGAACTTAAAAAATGAGATTCGTGGACAAAGTGGCAACCCGTGCAACCAATTGCAAGTCTGTTCATTGTGATGTGGCTTACAAGCTACGAGATCATATTCCGTGGCGTGGGATGATCTCGTCGGGAAGAGAGTATAAAAAGAATCTGTAGTTGCTAGAATGGACTTCTCAACCACATCTTCAAGCAATTCTGTTCACACCAAATACCTTAGTCATGATGTTGACCGCGTATTCTACCTCCTTCCTTCTTCTTTGCCTGTCGGCATCTCAGGTTTCAGCATACCCTCAGGTGCAAGCACGCCAACAGGCATCTTCGACAACGGAAGCTTTCATCCCGGTTGTCACCCCTTATGTATGGAACGAAAGTGCAACCTCTGGTTGGCGGATCCATGCATCATGTAACTCTACCGAACGTGCTCAGTTGCTGTTCGCATTTAAAGAAACCGAGAAGCTGGCAAAACATGCCAAAGACCACATCCTTTTCCATGGTGCCTCATCAGATTTCTACCAGACCTACTTTGGTGCTGCGAAGACGGGTGAACCCATTGGATGGTATGAGAAGATATTGAACGGTGATAAGGGTGAAATGTTGTGGCGATGCGATGATGTCGACGACCGTTGTTCAGATACAGGTAAGCATGTAGTTGAGTTCATGGGAACCACACTATTCCAGATCACTAATACATATATCATCTCTAGAACGTGCCGGTTACAATCGTGAGGAGTCACATTTTGAAGAAGCTGTCACCTGTCAATACTCGTACCACACTCGCATGCCACTCACTCAACTCTGCGCCTTCGGGTACACGGTCGCCAACAGTGAGGACAATACCGTATACTTCGCTTCCGACATCATGCACCGCATCTTTCACATGCCAGGATTTGGAGAGAATCTGACCCTCGACCACTATGCTGACGGGTGGGAGAATTCCACCAAGCTCGCCAAAGAGGATCCTTCCAAAGCGGTCAGGAACAGTGCCACCTTGAGACTTTTCGCTTTGGATGTGTACGCTTATGATATTGCGGTCCCCGGCATTGGTTGTACTGGCAATACCACTATCAGCCATGACCATGCAAGTGAGACCGCTTCTGCGCCCAAGGCAAGTCAAACGTTCCTTCAATGGTTTGACATTTGATTAATCTCATATTTTCAGGATTGTCACACCCATGCAAATGGCAAAGAACACTGTGAGTGAGGAGTTCATGGATAGGGATGATAACGACTGGACTGAGACCTGAGGGAGAGGTTTGAATGGTTTTTGGTCGCGCCTATCATCCATTGCATACAGCAGCCTCATATATGATCAAGTCTAGTGAATGCAAGAGTCATAGTCAGGATAAATATCAGTTCTCTCGGTTTGAAAACCCAGTTGCGACATCAAAACTGTTCTGAGATATTCTCTAATTAGCGTATCCGTCCCTTCCATCCACAATTGCAAAAGCTCCCCCACCACGACCGAACATAATGCGAAGATCATTCACAATATCCGCCGGTCTAAGATATGAGGTTAAATCTGAATACCTCACGATAACGAGACTTTTCATCAAATGACCATTACTTACTTCTCATAAGCTGCAAAGTGACCACCACGAGGGTGCTCTTTCTCATACACCACTTCTCCTAGCGTGCGACACCAAAGAGTGGGAACAACAATAAGCTCTTTTGGAAAATGGGCAAGTCCAAGCTTAACGTGCGGGACGTATTTTTCTGTATCATTGATTGTCGTGCCTAAGGAGTTGACCATTTCATAGTAAATTCTTTGCGCTGCCGTTGGTCCCGCCGTCGAGTGCCAGTATAGGGAGACTGGGCAGAGTTAGTGCCTGTTCTCGGATTTCAGGATGTTACAATCAATCTTCCATGCCTACCCCAAGTAAGAATCTCATCTTCCGTCCACGTATAGTCATCTGACCAGTCGTGCAACTCCTGCGTGTCAACCGTCTTAATTTCCAGTCGCGATGGGTGCTCCGTACCTTCTCATATATCCATGACAATAATGCAAGAGGAGAGTCACTCAATGCATATCCAATGGTCTGGGGCTTCGTTGCTTGTAGAATTCGATAGCCTTTGTATGTGAGCGCATGTTTCTACTGGCACCACAACAGTGCTGTAGTGAGCAAGGGCTCCCAATGAGCGACTTACCAGAACCTTGCTCAACGAACCATTTGGAACGTTCAAACCCCTTTTTATCTCGTGCAGAGTATGGTGTTAGCATGTATCGTAGCCATGTCACAGGCTGCGATAGCAGGGTCGGTGGACTTGCGCGAAGCATATTGATGTGGGAGGCTTTGCAAGACGTTGGGTATCGGATACCTATCGTCCTGGCAATCCTAAACCCCAAATCGCCGCTTTGCGTCACTGGATACATGTGAGAAACAAATGCCTTGTAGCAATCCACAGGAGATGATGACTATTGCTTACCATATTGCTCGTATCCTAATTGGAGCATTAGCTTGTGACAAACCTCCGCATACTGATCGAGACCAAAGCCTCGCTTTGTGGTCACTGACGAAAACCCGAAATTCGGTAATGACGGGGCAACAATGTTGAAGGTGGGATATTCCGAGTTGGCTCCCGCTGAAACCGATGTGAGGTCTCCCAGCAATTTGGAGACTTCCAGGAAACTCCCTGGCCCTGAGGATTTGGGAGTCAGGAGCTTGGACGATTGTTCAAGGAAGGCTAACTCACACCCATGAATGAACAACAAAGGAATCGCATTTTCTGATTGGTTTGCACTTTTGTGATGCACGAAGTGAACTTCTACGTCCTCAAATCTTTCCACATCGATTCTTGTCTTGAACATGTTCAATTGATTATTTAAATTCGTCTCTATGGCTCTCCAATCGAAGCCTTCCTTCCAGTAGTCGATGAGTCGTCGCAAGTCCTCTGCGGGAGGTCCATGCGACCAAGCCTCCTCGGTATCTGTATATTCTTGGTCATCAGAGATAGTTGTCAGTTCCAGCTTCTGCTTCAGATGCTGGATTGAGCTCTCCGGCACCGATATCTGAAAGGGTGTTATATCTTGGAGCGACATTGTAAGATGTGATGTGAGGATTTCATTCAGCAAAGAAGGACGTGGGGAATAGAATTTGAACCACCCGGCAACGATTTAAGTATTAGCAGACTTACTTACATCTTAAATGTTCTCTGTGGCTTTTTTGGGCATGGAGGAAGCTGTGGCTCTGCAATAAGTTCCCGCGAGTGGTGGGGGTCAGCAAGGAAGGTCTGAAATCAATGACAATTGACGAAAATTTGCTGCACCTCAATCGTCTTGCATGTGCAGTATGCATGAGCACATTTGCACCGTTACCTTGTAGAGTGTCAGCTAGGCTGTAACTCAGGACCGTGCTTGGAAGGGTTGAAGTTGACCAGTATAAAACCTCGAAGCGAAGACACATGAGGGTTATGATGTTGCAAAGTAGGGGGCCAACTCTGGCGTACTAAAAGCAGTAATAAAGGTCACTAGATTACTCTGTTCTTAAGATAGAATGCAGTAAGAGTGGCTTCGGTTACAAGGTTAAATTAACCAATATATGGTCAAAAACCAGAATTTGCATAAGAGAGATGCTGTCTTCCTAATCTCTCCAAAACACTCCATTTACTCCGCGCCTTCGTTTTTGGCCTAGTTTTACTTGTTATTGCCCTCTACTTCGTGCAATTCTTCTTTCGTCACCGGATGGATAGCCGCAATGGGTGTTGGATTCAACCCATCATCATCCCCAGTCTCACCAAGCCTATCGAGATCATCCAGTTCTTTGTCCACAGCATCATACTTGGCAAAAACCAACCAAAATATCGGAGCACAGATTGCCATCATCACAGCTAGACTAATATACATATACAGTATCTTGGGATTGACCCCAACGGGAGATAAAGCCATGCCGAAAGCAGAGCCAACTCCAGCTGTAACTTGTCGTAAAGCCTGTACGAGACTGCGCATATCCTTGGGCGCCTTTGAATAGCTGTACTCGGATAGGGTCGCGAAACCGAAGATTTCGGCCATTGCGAGAAAGAAATAGATTGGTGTTTGTGCCCATACAGAGATCTGATTTGGGATCTTGCCACCTCCAGACGCCGGACATTCTAACGGCAGCTCGTAGCAAGGTCCAGAATTATAGATCCACTTTTGGATCCCGGCAGTAATGGCCATGGCCATTGCCATCGTGACAAAAGCCGTCACCATTCGTGCGATCGGTCCGAAGGGAATGTTGCGCTTGTTCAGTGCTGGATACAGCATGGTTTGAATGACGGGCCCGAGTAGGACACAGGCGATTGGATTTAGAGCTTGTATGGCGTCGTTCGGGATAGCCCCAAGTTTCATTTGACCCGCTTGTGATATGAGATTATTCGAAATCTGGTTGATACAGAGGTAGAAGAGTGCAAAACAAGCCCTGTAGATCATTTTATTAGTCCTATGCCACATTATATGCACTGGTTGCCTCACATTACTCGACATGCTATAAGTCCCCGTTTGAGCTCAGCAATAAAGTGATCATTCCATGGCACCACTCTGCCATGCTTCTCAAGCTGAGCATCTGCTTTGGCAGCATCGAGATTGAACCCACTTCTCGCGGCGTAAAAAAGAGCTTTACCAGCTTTGGGAAGCACGTTGCCGTTGGGCGGGATTTTGACTTGTGCTCCGTTAGCCAGTAGCCAGAACACCTTGCATCGCAACATACCAAATTCATTGCGCCAAACCACCATGAAGAATACTCCTGTCCAGAAGGAACAGAGTGAGAGTAAATACGCACTCCAGAAACCTTTCAACTTTTCTAGATATGTAGAAGGGATCAGAGACAGACTCGCGATATTTGTAAGCCTGTCCACATGTGAGTAAGGGTCGCGATTCTCGGTATATAGCGGACCAACCAGTAGAAAACATTGTAGATATATTGAATTGTGAGTGTTCGATCGGCTATCACCTTTTCGCCACTCTTGAGAGTGATCAGTTGTGGTACAAGACTTGGGTATTGATCTCCTGCGAGAAGAATCAGCAATGAAGTACCAATCGGACGCATGATCCATGAATCGAGCTCTCTCCTACCAATAAACGGTGAAATGGTAGCTTTGACGCCGCCAGTACCAAAACCTATCAACAGTAATGCGCATGCTAATCCGCCAATCTTGGTTTCACGCGTCGTGAGGTCCGAAAATGAAGTCACAAAGAGAATGATGCAGCCGCACACATATACACTATTTTTCAGTCGTCAGATATTATATCAAGATGAGCAAATAGTGATCTGGACTGCACTAGACTTAAACTTACAAGGAACTGAAAAATAGAGTCTTGAATCGGCCAAGCCATGCATCAGACAGTATAGCAAAGAGCAGTGGGGTCAGGAAGGAAAAGAAGTAATAGGCGTTGTAAATGTTTGTTGCGGTCGCCTGTCCCAGTCCGAGTTCCCCTGGCACAGCGAGGCCCGGACTATTTTGAAGGTAGTTTTCTGTCTCCAGGGAAGCACATGGTCAGCACACTGTATATGTACAAAGTACCCTCAGCATAATGTTCAATGGGCGAACTTACGCCACGGTGCACTAACAGCATAGAATGTGAAGCGCTCACACGCGCCAATTGCGAGAGCCACCCACACGTTACGAGGGATGGTGTCAACCACGTGACGAAGAGTCTCGATCTCTTCGTTGGTGGCATCTCGACGCTCTTGTTCAGTCGAGTCTGGTGGCATTTCGTGGAGAAGAAGGGGTCAAAGAGCAGTCAAAGGACCCCTTTGCAGGCGTTTTGCGTTGTAAAAAGTGGCTTCTTCGTAGCTATAGCACGCTCCGTCGCAGACCAGTTCGCGGACAAGAAGCCTATAGGATGAATAATTGACGAACCAGTCCCAATGAAGTGCAAGTCAGTGCAGTGTGCCTATATCCCAAGATGGAAGATGGCACCAAAACATGGCGGCAGAACAATCCAGGTTCATTGTATTTCATGTTGATGGGAGGAGCTGGCAGAGAAAATGCGTACCTTGATGGCCATGAGCTGCAGCTGTGCCATCATGCTTATATGTACATGCATCTTATTCGGCTTCTTGTGTTGTATTGAGCAAGATTGCGCTTGTTTATTCCAAGGGTGTTGAGTGTGGGGGGACTTACAACCCTTGCTTTAGCGCTCGCCACGACGGGATTTTACCTCTAAGCAGCAGCGGTACGTATCATTTGACACTCGGGGTACTGTAATTAAGTTGGCTAGGTAGCTGCGGCAAGGATCCTCTGCACCTCATCCCTACTACCCCCCGAACAAAGGTTGAACTCTGGTGGCAAGACAGAGAATATTTTGGCCTTCGTTCAGGGGGAGGATAGTAAACTCGCAATCGTCGTGGGGTCGGTCGTATCGTATTACTTGAGATTAACAAGACCATGGCTTGGACCATGCGAGTGAATGCTTCGCTACTACTGTAGCAAGAGCTTAGACGCTGCAGAAAAGCTGCAGCCGAGAGCGAATTATCCTTCCCCATCAACCTATTACATTCGGTTACTAGACACACACCCCTTGATTCCCTGTCTCAACAACGATTCCAATATACTTTCATATGCATCCAGCTTCAAGTGATGGAAATGTCACTGAAGCTCAACGTCGTCGCACAGCCTCGATATTACCACAGACCTCAACTCACTACCTTGCTGACCGTAAGACCCCCGGACCGTTCTTCAGGCGTTGCACACCCATCACATCATGGTACAGCGTCGAGCATAGGTCTTTGCGAATAAGGCTCCACGAAGATGACAGATGAGACGTCTATCATCTGTCATCACAACTCTAAGTCGGTGTTAACACTATACCCCATTAGGTTGCTGATTTATATGGCACAACAAGCATAGCCGTGACTTATGCGTGGGAAATCCGATACCTAATTGCCCATCACTGTCAGGGTCTTTGCGATGCCCGCGCAAAATTGACCTCAGGCGATGCGCTTTTGTTCGATAGAGTTTTCGACATACTAGAGTCTCTTACTGAGTACATGAAGCTTCGAAGCACACCAGAAGAGGAACCAGCGCTCAAGGCAGATATGGCCTCTTCTTTCCGTTTCCTGCTTCGGTGGGAACGAGCACAGTCATCTGGTTAGAAGAACAAAGCAAATAAGAGTGTGGTTCGAGCTAATTGAACGCAGCACTCTTCCAGTGTACGACCCGCCGCAGCTTGAACACATCCAGTGATCAGCAGTCTCACAAAACGTTCGACCTAATCTTGGTTCGTTCACGCGCAGTTTCAGACCACATTGGCCCATACACTGCTGGGGAGTCGCTCTTCCTCCGTTGCAACGATGAGGAGTCCCACTGGACATCTGTCACATCAAATTTACCTGCCGTTGCATTCCTCACCGATGTGTTGATCGATCAAGACCTTTCGCAAACAGCTACACCGTGGGAGACTCTTGCGATAAAATACGTACTGCCAATACGTGATGGGTATGTGGCAAGGAGTGACTTTTTGGAGCGCAGAATGCAAGGATTCGAATTGGCAGCAAGGGTCAAGAGCTTTTTGTCGCCCATTCAACATATCAAGGCCATCGACTCCAACGCAGTCCAATCAATAGATAACCTGATAAACCTTTTGCAGAATACAGTGGGAGCTATAGCACTCAGTCCGTCGACAGATTTGGGTATCGATGCGCTTCTGAGTGCTACAGAAGCTGAGCTGATCAATAGGATATCCTTTCCATGGCTGTCAACAAAACCATTCAAACAACAGCGCATAGCCTGGGTAGAAGGCCGCCCAGACTTTGAGTTCAGCCGGCGGATGTACGAGGCAGCATGGACACTTGGAATCACACTTGTTATCATCGATAATCCCGGACATTGGATGCAGCAAGATGAAGGAGAACATGCGTACTTACGCGAAGCATTCATTCCCGTCGATATCTCTGTGGATAAAGGCTTTGTGGATCGCATCGTCAGTGCTGTCAAGAGCTATGCGAAACCAATCGATTCAATTATTTCTGTCAGTGATGCTCGTGTCGTTGGTGTGGCCAAGGCTTGCGAGCTATTGGGTTTTCCAACATCTGCGTCCGATGCGTACATTCTAGCTGCCGATAAATACAAAACCCGTCTCTCTGAAGTCAATCCGGGCGTTTCTTTTATGGTCGACAGTGTTGAGCAACTCAAAAAACTGCTCGTGGAACACCGTGATCGCTTACAATACCCACTCGTGGCAAAGCCGTGTATGGGCTGGGGTAGTGAGTGTATATCGAAGGTTAATAATGAATCAGAGCTGATACATGCGGTTGGGAAAGCGTCCGCTAGACATGCAAACTCGCCCCAGAAAAGGACAGATGTCATGATCGAGTCGTTCATAGATGGTCCAGAAGTAGATGCCAACTTGGTCCTGCTAGATGGCGAGATTCTCTTTTATGAGATCGCTGACGACTTTCCAAGTGCTGGAGATTATCCTGGATCCAGTTGGGAAGATAACTTCCAGGAAACTGCCAACTTGCTCCCATGTGGTTTACCTCAGGAAGAGCTATTTATTATCAGGGACTCCATCCATCAGTCTCTCCTTCGTCAAGGATTTCGTACTGGAACTTTTCATTGCGAGGGACGGGTCCGATATTCAAGTCTTTGTTTCTGTACCCGTAACGGTCGGGAGGACTTGTACCCCGTTCCCCAAACCCAATCAGCAACAAGACAACCACAGTTCTATCTACACGAGATCAATGCGCGTCCTGCAGGTTATCTTGAGAGCGTAGCAACGCATCTGACTTACGGCGTCGATTATTATGCATTACAGCTCCTGTACTCTCTTGGAGATATAGAAAGGTATCGTGCTCTGTCTCAGCCCTTTATGAATGGGCCGCAGTGGTGGCTGGTACTTTTGATCATTCCAGAGGACCGAGCCGGTACCATGAAAACGGAGGATGCCGGCAGAGAGCTTCTTGAGAGAGATGCTGTTCTAGCTGCAGCTGTTCCTGATTATAAGACAGTTCAGAAGAAGGGTGCTAAGCTTGGCGGACCGAAGGCCAGCGCTCTTTCATACCTGGCGTATTTCTCTGTTGTTTCTAGAAAGAGCAGACTCGACGCGTTAGACTTGGCGGAGAGAATCAGGCAGAATTACAAATATGAGCTTGAGGAGGACTGAAAACCTCGCCAAGCGAATCTTAGTACGGGTCTACAATGAATCTCAAAAAATTGTTTCTTTTTGTCAAATTCAAGACTTTGAGCTTGGTTCATCACCGCTTCCCTTTCGTGACTTAGATTCGACCTCAAGCAGGTGAGCCTCTGTTGAGCCCTTAAAATTCATAAGTGATCGTTGTAGAAGAATTTCAGTTTCTCAAGTATGCCATAACCTGTTCTCCCCAAATTTCAGCTCCCTTGTAAGAATACATTCCAGGCACATTACCCTTTCGTAGGCCATTGATAGCATCTGCAAGCGAAGGTCCGTTGCCTTCTTTCTTGATTTCCTGTAGTGGATACACATACGTCTTATAGGAGAACAACACAGCGTGAGACTGCGGCAAACGCTGCATGACTTGTAGTTCAGTGCGAAGATGAGCCTGTCACAGTTAAATTGTCAGATCCTTCGGTTTTGCATTGGGCCTTATGATGTCGCACCTGAGATAAGTCTAGTTTGACCAAAGTTGCGTGGGTACTAGCGTCGTAGACTTGGTTCTCTCCAACTTGGTTGCGTAGTTTGCCATTCATGGTGATGGTCCACTGCGCTCGATCAGCCTACTGTGCTACTTTTCCAATCTTGATGTGGTTCATAACAATGTCTCCTATCATTGAACTTACATTACGTCTTCTCCAGTAGCTGCCTGGCTTCATCCTCTCGATCCAACGACTCATTTTGATTTCCAGAAATTCTCCATAGCCCGGAACCTCTTTGTGAAGTTCTGACAGATTCTTTCCGATCATACCTGCGCCATCCTCAGCGCTCAAGAACCCGCTTGAGAAACACATGAGATATCCTTGAAGGGTATACGCATTTCCTGATGGGACAAGGAACAGAAAGTCTTCATCCACGAGAGTTGCCAGAAGTTTCATTGTGTGCTCTGGGGAGCTCAAGGGCACCGTTGGAAATATTTCTTTATTTAGGCAGTTCATCAGTGATAGCTGGCCATGGTTCGATTTGTTGGAGGATACACTGATGAGCTTGAAGATTTCTGGGTACTTGGCTGGCAGATGTTCGGCTACCAGGAAGGTGTAGAGCTCGTCAATGGCAGGCTTGCATTGGGATGAGACCTGAATCGTCGATGTTATTTCACGCTCGAGGATGCTTTTGCGAAGTTGGATTCGATGTAAGAAATCCTTGTCGATGTTAATCATTTCCGAAAGTGTGACCTTTTCAACAGCTTACCCTCAACCGTTAGTCTTCATGTCTTGTACATCGACACAGTAAATTGACACTGAAATTTGGCTGTAGTCAGGACATACATACCCATAGTGAGATTATACTGCGGCCTGAATGGTCGAAGCTGTAAAGGCTGAATATCCTTCCAGTTAGGTCTATCGGTGCGCTTGATGATAGACTTCCCAGCATACATTTTCTGCTCGGAATTATGATACTCGGTGGTCGGTGCCTTCGATAAAATTACGGTTGTTCTTAAACTAGATCTCCGGCATGACTTTACCGATGTATAAATGATCCTGCCTGTGAAGTATATGATGAGCGCCAGACACCAACCAAATATCATGAGCTTCGAATGAGAAGACATAGCTTGATAAGATAGTGATTGAAGGGACTTGTGTTCTTCTTCGTCGACGGATGATTTATTTTTAGGAGATTATTGATAGGCTGGAAATCAAAGAGAAGATGGGAGGTAGCCACGAAGTTTATATACTCAGTCCACCCCCACCACCACAACTCATGTGACACTACCCGGCATGTATTTAGAAGGTCTAAAAAAGAGATAAGATCTTTCTGTGTGTCACATGCCAGTTAGGTGGCCGTATATCATGATTGACTCGTAGCAATATCTACGATCGTCCCAAAGGTGTCTATACAAATTTTGTATCATTCTTGCTTTAATCTCAAAAAAATTCATATGGACCATGATGAACTGCCTAATATACACCAAAGCTAGCCAGCTGTAAAGTCTCTTGCATTGAGATGGTCAAACGAGATCCTACATCATTTCGAGGGACGTCTTCAATAAGCGGTTCTCTAACAGTTCCTGACATAACACTTCGTATATGCTCTTCCAGTTCTTCTATGGCTTGGTCACTTTGCTCTGTTTGATACGTCAGCAAAACCTCAACTTAATTGAACTGAGACTTACGATAATGGAACACCAATCTTGTGCTGTGTACATGTAATCCTCTAAGTGCTGCTAGACGTTCCCACTCGTCCTCGCTAATGCCCGCTACCGCAAGATCGAGCCAGATCATGTTGGTTTGTTGTGGCACGAGAAGTTTACCTCCTAATTCTTGCCACAGACTTGCTATTCTTGCAGCATGAACTGAATTGATATGTAAAAGAGAGTTCTTGCCGTTCGGATCCTGACCAAATGCTTCCACAACCGCCGCCCATGCCATGGTCGAGACTATTCCAGGCTGACGCATTGCACCACCTACACTTTTTCGGTTCCATCTAGCTATACGGATAAATTCTTTGTCGCCTATCAACACACTGCCAACAGGAGCTCCGATGCCCTTCGTTAGACACAGATTCATACTGTCAGTCGCTTGGCAGAAGTCAACAAGACTTCCTGCACCAACAACAACGGCTTCCCATAGTCTTGAGCCATCTACATGCACCTTAATATTGTTCTCAGAAGCCCAATCTTTTATTCTCCTCAGCTCTTTCAAGGGCATTATCAAACCTCCTAGCGGATTCTCAATGTGTATGAGTCGTGTGGGAGTGGTACAGGCGTCGCTGCCATCAGAAATGACCACCTTACGTTTGATATCTTCTAGACGCATGTACAACCCGTTACTGGGTCGCACTGTTTGAGGCAATGCACCAGACAATATTGACATCCCGCCCGCTTCCTGGTGGAGGATGTGACTTCTTTCGTCTACGATCACTCCAACTGGCGGCTGGGTCAGATGTGCTCGAAGCGCGATCTGGTTGCTCATTGTGCTAGAGATCATGAATAAGGCAGACTCCCTTCCGCAGAGCTTACTAAAGAGAGCTTCGTGCTCCAACGCACCACTAGCAGTCCAACCGTCATTGATGCCTGCTTTGGCGATGGCAGCTAGCATGGCTGGTGTTGATGTCGTGGTAATATCGCCTTTGATTGGTTCTGTTAGTGAGTTGAGAGTCAATTGAGGATCCTTTACGTACTGCGAAAATCGACTGCAGCTGGCCCAGGCTGTTGCCATGCGGTCACACTTTCTCCAGGCCTTTGCATTTCGGTCAGTGAAGAATCTTCTTGAACTTCCAACGCGGGTGCCATTTTGATTGTCTGTGAATAACTTCTCGTGTTATTTCAAGCTGTTGTTGGATCAAGTCAGTAGATTGGTAAGATTACAGGAGTTTGAGGCAGTATACAAAGTCACAATGTCGGCCAGGGCCTTGAGCATTACAATACAATTTCGTGAGGACAACTCACAACATGATGCAAAGGCAAGGATAAAATGATGTCAGACACAAAAGCAAATTTGTAGTATGATTCCTACACTGGGTTCTCGACGATTCGTTTTTGAACTCCTTTCGCTGGTGGGATTGGTCATCATTGGCGTCACTGACAGCTTTCTGGTCTTATTACGCGCTCAACTCGGCTTACATGATACCTTGACACACGGTATTTATCATCTTCAATACACCTGCATGGGTGGCTGGACCTTGTTGGTTAAACACTGACAAGCATAGCGTCGTCGATTTTCCTGGTCCCTGGGGCTACGTGCAGTATCTTTGTTAGGCTCATGCAGTGCTAGATTCACACCCATTCGTGTTGCATGCTGCGCAAATCTTTTTCAGCGAACCAAGAAAGCGAAGATGAGAATATGTCCGTCCATGGAAAAATCTGCTTAAAACTGCTCATTTATGCGTAGCTGATGATAATTAAGTAATGAAATGACTGAATGTGGCTGAATTCTGGAACCTCTACAAGGGGTTGTGCAGGTTCGGTAATGCATTGTTGTTAGACCAGAGAGTTTCTGCAATCAACCCGCATACATCATGGCAGGAGATACGTGGTCGTGATTGAAATGTGTTGGTTCAGTTTCTTGAACTTAGAGATCTGTTATTGACATAGAGGCGAGCCAAAGTCTGACTTTCATTTTGCTGTTTTCGACATGATTTGCTCTGCACAATCTTTGCGGTCTGGAAACTTCAGATACGCAAGTTCGAACATATCGTGTAAACCATGGCGCCATTATACATCTACAAAACTGCACAGCATATTCAGATCCATGGGAACATTGAATCAAGAACCTTTGAGTGCACGAAACACACCATCCGGCATTGCTAGCACGCAAAACTCTCTCGGGCGTTCCCCATGGCAGAGGACGGAAGCAGTCGGTTTGACCAAGGAGAACTATCTTGATTTATTGTATGGAAGGACGCCTACGCTTTGGGAGCCTGGTTTTGTGTCGAGAGAACTTTCGTGGGAATATGAGAAACGGCTGAGCCCACAACTCACGCCCTATACTCACAATACGGGTCCTTTATTGACCAAAGTGGGTGTGGCACAGTTCGAATTCCAAGCTCAAACAGCAGTTGATTTTACGAAAAGAAGTGACGGTACGTCAAGTCATAATGTCTAGTCAACATTCTAGCAAGCACTAACATATCCTTCGTTTAGAAAAATCCCGTTATTTCACTGAAGCCAAGAGATGGTCAAACATACACGAGGACCTTGCACAAAGTACAGGAGTTAATCTGTGGGAAAAAGTGTATCTAAACGTCGCATCGTTGTTCCCAGAGTGGGATGTAGAAGTTGCTTCGGAGCGCAAGGACAAGATATATTTCTCGGGTATCTTTCGTGCCCTGAATCACGCCACACATGTTCATTGCGACTGGTCACCATACGATTCACTCACTGAAGACTGGATAGTCAATCAGGTGGAATGTCAAGTAGTGTTCAATCTGTATTTGGCGCCTGTAAAAGGTGGACGTAAGTGCTAGCTTTCTCTTACTGTAAGAAGGGTTTCAAGTATTCTGGGATAGAGACTGGACAGAGTCATTGATCGGGAAGTTGCTAATTCTATATCAATCAGGTACAATTGTGCATGATATTCACTGGACACCAGAAGCGTTAGCTTATCGCGACCCGGAAAGCTACGGATACTACCCAAGCATCGTTAGTGAAAGTCGAAGGGCCTATGTAATACCAGAAGTCGGTGGATTGGGGTTCTTTAATTCAAGAAACATGCATGAAGTCGAGAAGGTGGATATGGAGCCATGTGCGGAATTAGATCTGGCTTACAGACCCAGATTAACTATGAGCAGTTTCATGGGATTGATTCCTGCCTCTAAGACGGGTGGAAAGCCAAAGCTGATCTTTTGGTCCTAATTAGATTTACTTGAATGCAAATAAGACGTGATACATATTATTTGATTGTCAACAAGGATCAATTCGGGACTTATACTGAACAAATATATATATATATATAAGCAGATTTCTTCTAGCTTCATCATTTTGCATTCTATAGGAAATTGACGTGTGTATATACTACCTTGGATATGATTATTACTGTGGACAGAATATTATCAATATGAGTTTGCATAGTTTTCAGCTCATAAGATTTCATATCGAGACGACATTGCTATCTTCGAGGTAGGGACTTCAAGATAATAGATGCATAACTTTTCAATCGACTACTTGAGCTTAATACAAAATTTTTGTCATCTGCTGTTGGAACTGAAGAGCAGTAATATCATCATACTTTGCTGGATTTTCCTCTGTAACGAATGCTGGGAGTGGCCCAACAGATGTATCGCGAGCAGCTTTGAAAAAATAGATGCTCGAATATCTATCGGGACATAAACCAGTGGTCTTGCCTTTCATCGAGATCGGTACGTCAACACGATGAAGACCGGCCCGAATCACATCATTAGTCCACCTCTGAAAGGTGTCACTGATGTTGACCACCAATTCTGACGGATCACCAGGCTTTCCTGGTATCACAGGGACGAAAGTGTATGGCTCAGTACGATTTTCGAGCTCTAATCCTCCAACTTGATCTTGGAAGAGAAGAGTGATAATCCCGAAATCCGTATGAGGCCACGTCCTTTTGGATTTGCCATCATTCAGCAGCTCTAAGCTTGCAGGCGGGTAGTGGTTCAAACGGATTTCGCTGGCAGCAGGAATACATCGCTGGACCAGTGTACCCGAAGGCAGCTCGAGTCCCACTTCAATGGCAGCGACTATTTGCAAGCTTGTATCATGAAGGAGACGATAGGAAGTCTCAAGAGTTGATTTTAGAGATGGCAGCTCTTCCGAGGGCCACTTGTTCGGGTACAAACAGTCACCCGGCGGCCCCATGTCAAAGAATTCCTGGAGCGTTCACATCAGCATATGTAAAGAGAAGTGAATTGTGGTCGTACCCTCTCATCTTTGAGTTCATCTCCGTTGCTGTTATTGTGAAGATTCTTCTTATATAACTTGGCAGTCACTTCCGCACCTTTACAACTCCAGCCGCGCTGGGGATGTGGCCCTTTCAGATTTTCGATCTTCTTCTTTGCAGTGATGTCGAGATCGAATAGGTCTTTTGTCTTTGGCTGAAGTTAGTCGTATCACTCAGAATAGTCCTGGCAAAGGATACTTACTGATCTGAGCAAGGCTTGGACGAGAGTCTCTGGAATACCATGATTCGTAAGTTTGACAAAACCATGGTTGAGGAAGCTCTCTACAAGCTCCTTTGCAAATTGATTTCTCTCCTTGTTTCTGTCAGAAGCGAATAGGGAAAAATCAAGTGTTGGGAGATCCATGATACGAGTTTGTAACACAATATCGAGAAGTGACGCCGGCTCGAGCACTTTTTCGAGGTCTTGTCGGAGCAAACACACATTATCTACGCAAGCAATCTTTAAGCAATCTTACAAAAGCGTTATACTATTCTATTACCCGATGCATAGATGCATATGGATATGAGTATCGCACACTTCTTTCTACCTTATACTGTATTCTAATGCACCAAGAATATATCGTGCAAGCAGCGTTTACAGGCGTGTTGATATCATTGATAAATTGATTTGATAATCTTTACTTCCACACCCGTGGCCCATATGTCAGCGAACATCTTTTTCTTGATAATGCATTTGGCCAGGTTGTGAGGTTCGTGCGGGGATACTGTACATGCAGCATGTGGCGCAGTTCCGTACGTTGGTGAAGAAAAAGAAAAGACTCCCGGAACCTTGTCCGCCGATGTCCTGCTCGGCCCTCAAAACCCTGTGGTACGCAATCTCCGGATATGCAATCAACAATGAAATTGATCATGCATTCAGCTCTTCTGCAAAATAAGTTTACCTAGCCGACTGCAATGAATAGTGGACGGTTGTCACGACTGTACGCAAGTAAGAATGTTCATAATTGGAAATGAAGTGATATTGGGTTGCAGTATTGTCGAGACTGTATGCCAGCTGGCATTATCACCCCACGCAAGTAAGGTAGGTGATGGACATCAAGGTGCCTAAGAACGCCACTATTAGCAAGAATTTGCGCAAAACCGCTCGTAAGCAAATGACGAACTCAATTAACCTTTGACAAGCTATTCACGTCCTGGAAGTCTCCTCAACTGTTACGGCACTTGGTGTGTAATTTCCACGCTTCGGTCGGCCTTTCCTCGTACGCTGACCGGTCCGAAAAACTCAAAGGAGTAAGCAAGGCGACCCTTATGTATCCGAATGCATTGCAATGGCCTTATTGAGCCTCCAAGTCTGGAAAGTTAGCATCTGCTTGTCTTAACGTACTGCCATGGGTAATGACTTCTTGAGACGGATTTTGACATTACATTAACACTCTGTAAATATTTGCAGAGCACGCCGAAAAGAAATTCGTGACGTCCAACAAATATTCACAGTTTCGATCAAAATGCTTGAACTACTGTCCGACAACATTCATCTCTTCATAGTATTTCTCGTGGCTGTATTGCTCTTGGTATATAAGGTAAACAGTTGCTCACTTCGGTCATTCGCTGTCATGCAGCATTTATTTCCATTCTTGCGTTCGATAATTGTTTTGAAACTGAATATTCTCCTAGTTGTGGATTTCTACCAACATCAACAGGATAGAGGGCATTTTCGAAATTCCTGGAAGCATTCCAATCTTTGGACATCTCCTTCAACTAGGCGACGATCATGCCGAGGCCTGCGAGAAGCTCTGGCGAAGATACAAGAAGTCGGTCTACCAGGTTCGTCTTGGAAACACCCGCGCAGTCGTTCTCAACTCTTTCGACGACTGTCGACGTATGTACATCACTCATCAATTGAGTGTGATCGACAGACCGGTTCCTCACACCATTAAAGTCATTGCTAGAACAAAAGGACTTACCATTGGTACCAGCCCATGGAATGAGTCCACCAAAAAGAAGAGAAAGTCGGCAGGTACAGCACTCAGTCGTCCCAAACTCATACAATATAAGGACATGCTCGATCACGAATCCAAATTGGTCATGCGAGAATTGGTAAAGCTAGCCCAGGATCAAGAGGAAATTGACATGAGTAACTTGATCCAACAATATGCTCTCAACACTATTTTAACCTTGTGTTACGGAGTGCGAATGGACCAAGAATTTCAAAGCATAGCAAGCGAGATCTTAGACGTCGGCCATGCTATTTCCAGACTAAGAGGAACTTCCGAGAACTTGCAGGATTACATTCCAATCATGCGATATCTGCCTAAAACTAACAAGTCCGCACTAAGCAAGAGTCTCAGTGCACGGAGGGATAAATATCTCGAATCTCTGCTAAGCATCGCTAATGAGCGATCCCGACACGGAGAGCTTCCCGAGTGTATCTACTCAGCTGTCCTTCATGATGAGGAGACGAAACTCACCAAGGAAGATACTAGCACTGTATGCTTGTCACTTGTCTCTGGAGGATTCGAGACTGTTCCCTCGACAATTATCAGCTGCCTGGGTACCTTGTCAACAGATCAAGGCCAGATTCACCAGACAGAAGCACTAAAAGATATCATGAGATATTATGCTACGACAGAAGAAGCCTGGCAGAAGTGCGTGGTCGAGGAGAAGGTTCCTTATGTCAACGCTTTAGTGAAAGAGGCATTGCGATACTACACTGTCCTACCGTTTGGACAACCGCGGAAAACCATCCGCGAAATTGACTGGAACGGTTCGACCATTCCTTCTGGAACTACCATACTCTTCAATACGCAAGCTGCAAACCACGGTATAGCCCCCACTGTATTGGTCTGGTCTGGTCTAATCATCTGCTGATATTATCTGGACACAGACACCGCACATTTTGGGCCCGATGCACATGTTTTCGATCCCCGACGATGGCTAGAAGCCAATATAACGAACCCACAAGAAAGAGAGAGCGCTGGGATACAGCACTTTGGGTTTGGCGGTGGCTCTAGAATGTGTCCAGGATATACCATAGCACAACGGATGATATACATCTTGCTTGTCCGAGTGTTGACAAGCTACAATCTACGGGCAAGCAGGCAAAGTCCACCCAACACCCATTTCTCGCAGTTCAACACCACTAAGACTGCTTTAGTTGCTGTGCCTGCACGATTCAAGGTGAAGTTGACGAGCCATAACGAACAAAAGCTCAAAGATCTACTGGCTATTGGAAGTATCTAGATTATTGTCTATAGATCAATATTATATAATTGAGAAAATCTACTTTAGGTTAGGAGCAAGTCATAATATTTTACTTAATATTTCTGAGCAAATTAAAATATTAATAAGTCCAATGAAGGTTGTTCTACCAAAGTTTGGGTGATCAATTGGTCAAGAACTGAGCGGGATTGAGCATATTAATTATTCAGCCAATAGATCCACGGCTGTGATTGTTGGTGGGGGCCAGAAGAACAAGGCAAGACCCATGACAACCAAGCCTCCGTTCGAGCTACGGTACCAACGGTACCAATAAACCCAAAGACATGTTCATACTGTATAATATACCCTCCAACCTTTCGCGAAGCTGGTAACTTGCAATTCTTGCAACTCTCTGCTTCTTCTCGGATCCGACTTCGTCTGAGACGTCGGCATCGCTGTGCAAGGATTCTGCCGTCATGGACATGTCCGAAGATCTATGGCCGCCGGTCGTGCCTTCAATGACCAATCTTCCTATCGACGACCCGAAGTGTATCAATGAATCTTGTACTGCCTGGTATGCAGCAGCCAATGCCTCTCAGGAAGCCACCCCATTTGACAGTTTGAATGTTTACGGCCATTGGGCAACATGGTATTATGTCACGGCTGTGGGTGTTCTCACAGCGGTATATATCTTCCATGAATGGCATGATCGGAAAAGCTTTAAAGAAATGGTATCGACCAATTCTCGACCATCAGCGCTTCAGAAAAGCCAAGCACTACTTAGATCCTTCTCCTATCGACATTTTGCAAACGGGCCGGCGAAATGGCTCGGTCTACCCCTCAGTGGAGTGCTCGCATTTTTGTTAGCCACGGTTCTATTCATGATAGTCATTAGCTTCGTGCATAGACCGTATTATCGGGATCATTACGGTTATGGCTCTCCTCCTCTTGCCATTCGTGCGGGTTTTACAACCTTCGCCTGCATCCCCATCCTTATTGCTCTGGCAGGTAAAGCGAACCTCCTCACAGTACTCACCGGAATCAGCCACGAGAAGCTCAATATTGTTCATCGCTGGGTTGCATGGATCAGCTTCGCTTTAGCTTGGGTACACACTATCCCATTCTTGTGGATCTCATATACAGATGGAGGCTACGAAAATGTAAAGATTCAGTTCTTCATGGGCACCACAGGTCGTACAGAGGTAAATATATATACCCTTTCACCGAATCCACACGTGTGCAGGAGCCTGACGTTGTTATTCTAGTGGGGAGGCGTTCCGCCCTTGGTAATGCTCGGCCTCTTGTGTATCCTCTCTTTGGAGCCTATCCGATCTCGCTTCTATGAAGCATTCTACCAAGTCCACATCCTTCTATCTATCACATACTTCGGTCTTCTGTTCTGGCACGCTGGAAATGTACTCGATTCATGGCATTACCTCTATGCCACCATGGCTGTATGGTTGGCTTCGTGGCTGGCTCGAACTTTCTGGTATACACAACCGCTCAACATTCACAATTATTGGTTTGAAGGAGCTCCGGCGAGGGTGATTCCTAGAGTTGCCGATATGACCGAGATCGAAATTGTTGCACCAATCGGGTTCAAATTCTCTCCTATGCAACATTGTTTTCTCCGTGTGCCACAACTTGCGTGGTTCGGCAACCATCCCTTCACAATATGCACCTCCTACGTTGCTCCGAATGCCGCGAAGAAAAGTCAAGGAGGCGAAGAACATCATCAAAAGCTGGTGTTCCTTTCTCAAACTCACTCAGGCTTCACCAGAAAACTCGCTTCTTACGCTGCGACACACCCAGATAATCAGCTGCCAATCTGGATAGAAGGTCCCTATGGTGGATTGAACCGTCGAATCGAGCTTGCCTTTGATCATCTGATTTTGATTGCTGGAGGCGGAGGTATCACTGCGCTTTTGCCCTGGTTATCTTTGCTGGCACAGAAAGTCGCAAACGGAAAGCTTCCCGAGTTCAGAACTCGTAGGGTCAGCCTCTTCTGGACTGTGAAAAACTCCAAGAACTTTGAGTGGGCGAATCAAGTATTGGAAAGATACCTGGCCACTTTATCGGCGAGCGTGAACGTGCATGCGTCCTTCTATACCACTCACGAGATCAGTGAGAACGGAACCAGAAATGCCTCGATTGCAACCTCGATCAACGTACCAGAGATTAATGACAAGATCACCACCAATGCAGATGTCCGGGAAGCAATGGCAAAAGAAAGTACTCATGGAACAACGTATCCTGATGTCTCAAATTTTGGACAAGTTGGTCATGGTCGACATTCGATCAAAGAATACTTAGCTGGCCTCAATCTCGAAGGACGAAATTTCATCATCGGATGCGGTCCAGCAAGCCTTCGAACAGATGTTGCAAACGCTGCTGCTGCAGTGCAGAAGTCCGTCCTCCAGGGTATCTCACAAGAGATTGCTTTGCACTTGGAAGAGTTTGGTTGGTAGATAGCTTTTGATATTTATTAGTTTCTGGTGTATTTTAGTTAAATCAATTTAAAAGTTATATTACTATAGACGATATTCGACCAAGTTGCCTAGCCAGTTGCCCGCACCAAGTTGCTTGCTTGCCAGCCAATGTGCCCCAGAAGCCTGAGACGCCTTACCTGGACCAACCTCGATTATAAGGATGTAACAGAAAGTTCAGCACTAGAGTCCAGTACTAGAGTCCAATACCGCAGCCCATTAGGGATGGGATAAGAAAGGCAAAGGTAAGGCTATAGACGAGCACGGTAACAATCGGGGCCCAAATTCAGAGGTTGGACTCGGATCGAGTGTCTGTCAACTCTGTCCCTCTATCCTTTACTTTATCTTTAAACTGATCGAGCTGATATCTCTAGGCTCAAGCTACCTAATCTGCCTCGTCTGTCGGTGTTACCTTTCCTCTCGTGTTCCAACTTATCGCTGACAAGGCTACAGGGTGAGGTCGTGGACTCTTTTCCGATCTCTTGGGGAACCTCACCAACTTCCAACCCCTCAAATTCAATCCGGGATATCAATCCACTACGATGGGTTATGAACAAACGGATAACGGGAATCGGGTCGCCGGTGATGGGATTAATTTGAAATGAATGCTTACCTGTTTCCGCCTAATACTTTTAAATATATCCTACCCCCCTGTTTTAAATATATTCAACCCTATGATACAAACTACAGAACGCCCTATATAGATGTGGTCCCTAACAATTTGTATGGGGCTTGGCATTTTTTAAAAAGATTCAACGTTGAATATATTTAACCATATAGTAGGTTAGGTTTCGTTGGACTCCGATGTTTTGGACTTATCTATATCCCCGAGTTCCGGACCCATTGGGCTTAGCGCAAAGCAATATTATCCAGCTCATATTCCTCGTTGCTAAGGACAATATGAAGGAAGGTGCTGCGATTGCTAGGATAAAGCGGTGAAACAGAAGAAAGACTACTAGTAGAATAACTTAATCTTAGTGTCTATAAGAACTTTGGCAGCTTAGGTTTCGCTGGAGTCCGGCGTTTCGGACTTATCTATATCACCGAGTTCCGGACCCATTGGGCTTAGCGCAAAGCAACATTATCCAGCTCAGCATAGGGGTACTGTCTAGACTGTATACTGCGTGTTCCTCGAACATTGTATAATCTTGCCGTGGGTCTGTAGATAAGTATGGTATGGTTCAACATATTGAATTTTGCCTCATGGGATATAAAGTGTTCCTGCCCTGGCTTTATTGACTGGCATTCACTTTGACTCTATCAACTCTTTCAACTCTGCTTTCGATAACTCATCCTTTTCCTACTCTTTCAACATGTCTAAGATTCTCACTGTTGTCGGTGCTACTGGAGCCCAGGGTGGCTCTGTGGTTGCCTCTGCCTTAAAGTCAGGTACATACAAGGTCCGCGGCGTTACTCGCAATGTTGAGAGCACCTCAGCCAAAGCCCTTACTGCCCAGGGCGTTGAGATGGTTGCTGCGGACACCAATGATTTGGAAAGCCTTGTCAAGGCGTTTGAAGTAAGATTTTCCAGTGGCCCGACGGTAGCGAAGAGCTTAACACGACCAGATACTAATTGAAGTAGGGTTCTCACGCCATATTCGTTGTCACCGACTTCTTTGCCTCTTTCGCTACCAAGGGCGTTGAGGAAACTGTTGCCATTGAGTCCGCACAGGGTATTA
>NJPR01000059.1:0-82413 GCA_002946385.1 Rutstroemia sp. NJR-2017a WRK4
GGCTAATTCTCTCCTGTACGAATCCTCAATTTGAAAATCGGTGAGCATAGACAGGCAGCGGGTAAATTCAGAGAAACAGTGAGTATTGCAGAAGGTTTTTAGTCCAAGCGAGAGTTAGGTTTTCCTTCGTACGATTATAGAAGTACTACATAGCTCTAGCTAGTTTAGTGTAAGAATCAATCAATCAATCAATCAATATAATTTTTAAATAATGAAAATAAATAATATTATTTATTAAATAAAATCTTTTTATTATTAATAATAATAATAAAAAGATAAATTTTGAAAATAAAATAATAAATTAATAGAATTTAAATAAAAGATAAAATTTATAAATAATATATAATATCTAAAATATTATTTATATTATTTATAAAATAATTTATAATTTTCAAAATTATAAATTTAATTTCTTTAATATTTTTCAATTTTCTAATATTATTTTATTTTTCTTTTATAATAAAGATTTTTATATAATTAATATCATAATATTATATAAATATTTTATATTATAAATATATTTTCAATAATCATTAAATTTTTAAAAATATAATTTTATTATTTAATTTTCCTAATATTATAAATTTAATAAATATAACTAATTTATTTTATTAATTAAAATATTAATTTTTCTAAATTAAAAATAATTATATAATATTTCTAAATATTTAATAACATCTTATTAATAATATTTAATAAATAAATATTTGAAAATATTATATTTATATTCGATAAATATTATTATATAGATTTTTTATACTTTCTAAATTTTAATAAAAATAAATTAGAATTTATTATATTTTATTAAAGTTTTTTTTTATATTTATTATATTTATTAATTAATATTATTATTAGATTTAATAAGTTTTATTAAAAAAAGAATTTAATATTATTATTAAATATCTATATATATAAAATATTATTGTTGAATGATTTGATAGTATATTCTTACTATCTCTCTTGTAACACTCTTTGCTCTAGAAGAGAAACGAATTCGAAAGCTAGAAAATACGTTACTTGCGGGCGCCAGACACAACCCATATGCGAAGAATGATCATTAGATTCGCACCAGGTTCTCGTATAATCAGTAGGTCTCTTGGCCGCCGGGTTCGTATTCGTCGAATTTGGATTGGGCCCAAACAACATCGATGCTCTCCAATTTGTCTCCCAGTAATTTCGCTTGCCGACCCAGGCCGAACCCAATGGACGCATATTTCCTTGGATCTCAGGGTTCCAGAAGTAGCATGATCTGTTGGATCCATAACTCCAGTTATCCCAAGCCCGCCAGATCGACGACGTCACAGTGACTCTGAGGTCTCCATAGTCGCGGGTTGCTTTAGACGTATTGTAAGGAA
The DNA here is from genome assembly GCA_002946385.1 of Rutstroemia sp. NJR-2017a WRK4. Taxonomy (NCBI): domain Eukaryota; kingdom Fungi; phylum Ascomycota; class Leotiomycetes; order Helotiales; family Rutstroemiaceae; genus Rutstroemia; species Rutstroemia sp. NJR-2017a WRK4. The sequence continues at coordinate 1,356 of NJPR01000059.1, forward strand.
GTATGGTTTCGGTTGTGCTTAGAAGTTAAATCGAAATATATAATGAGATAGATGCCAGTGTGTTCGCTTGATTTGAAAGAGTGATAATATCTTGAGTGAAAAATTCCAGATATTTATACGTAGGAAGATGGATATGGCAGTATGATATCCAGACATGTCATGGGCTTTCCTTCTCCTCTTTTGAGGCATGGCAGTAATGATAACAGTCATCCAATTTATACACCTTCTCGAGCGATCCTGCTGATTTGGAGTCCTTTGCAAGTAATTTCACGGCGTTTCTAGTCCACTTGAACTTTCTGTCGTGACGGGAGAATATGCTGCGTGTCTGGGTATGAACCAATGACAAGTTCATCTTGACCTCTGTAAGTGGACTCAAGACTGCTACCCTTCTCTTGTTCTGGCCGGCTCCTCACGTATCTGGACCCTACTAGACCCTGTCCGCTCTGAAAACATGTAGCACTACGACCCACTCCTTATTTCAACCTTAATTCTGTTGTGTAAAGATCTAGTCAGTGATATCGATTCTTCATCTTCATATACAATGTTTCTTCATGTCCCATTATCAACATATTAGGAACAGCCGTCCTTATACGACGATAATGATCAGTAAATAAAAACGGCCGAATTTGATACACAAGTCTGACCTGACCCCTCAGTGATGCAGTGCTTGTATGATCTGAGGCATAGGTACATTCATATATGGTTGAACCAGGTTTTAAACTATTATATAATCTACTCACATCGAGACATGTGCTCCTAAAACTACCTCGAGCCGTGGATCCAAGCCACGCATAGAGTTACTGAAGAATGCGGGGTGGTTGAGGGCACTGATCAACGTGGTTGATGGACAGGTTCTCCATACGAGTATATTGACTCGAATTTTCGTATCATATAGAGAATACGCAGTAACACAACTTAATAAAGTCCGGTCTGCTCTCATCTTCCTATACCCTCTCAGTAAATATCCATCACCCGCACCCCTTAAACGGATGGCTGGTGCAGTAACCTCTGCATAACTATTAGGTGCTGTCAACCTTTAAGAGTGGTACCTGCGACTGCTGTACACCACGGATGCTCCCGAAGCAACACAGCAGCAACATATGTACATCATGACCGCCATACCTTTTCAATTCTACCGGAAACCCTTAACCACTCGCCTGCCTTAACGGATGTGCTTCTGTGTTCAACACATATTCATCCAGACTGACCACATCTGGCTCACTATATAGTAGATAAAAGTATTTCAGTGTTTCCGCCAGCCAGAAGCTCTCCATCGAGTCCTCCAATTCTGGGTTCTCACTCATCACGTTCTGGATCCTCGCATTCGCTATATCCGTCCTTGTATGTTTCGCGATAGCCTCGAACATTTTCCAGCCCTTCTCTTGCCATGACCCATCCGCTGTGAGTCGGTACATTATGAAGACCGACTCTATGGCTTCCGGGCGTAGTTGATACGACGGGTCATCGATGCGAGTGAAGCCGTTGCCCTCCCAGGTGAATTGACACGATGATGGGTCTGCGCATCGATCGACGTGAAAGATCTCGGGCATTATTCCTGTTGGGGTGTTCTCATATGCCCAAACACATCCATTGGTTAACTGAATAGCGAGATCTAACTCTTGTGAAGACTTGCTTAGCCTAGACCCAAGACCCACCATGCCTCCAACAAAGCAAGCTAAATGTTGTACTTGAGTATGAAGATGTGGCGAGCCAGAGGGAGCTTCAGCAGAGCCTGGGAAGAGAACCTTTGGATTTCCCGGTAAATTCGGTCTGAAGAAAAGGTTTTTGCTGAAAGATGCCAGAGCATTACGATACATGTCCAAATATTGCTGAGATGACTTTGACGCAGGAAGTAATAAATGTGTTTTTGGTAAATATTCGAAAGCGGAATCTAGCGTCACGCAAATTTAGTATACACCTAGAATCAGATAATGGGATCTTACCAGCAAATGCTCCAAGCGTGTAAGAACTGCTCGTGAATGCCAAGCCTGGTCCCATGCAGTTTGCTTTTGCCGGCCACATACCAGGAAGCGACGTGACGTTTTGAGTGCGTTGAAGCTGGTCTGTGATTCTCTGGATTGCATCAGAGTATTTCGAATCTCCAGTGACCTGGCTCAAGCGGATGAATTCAAGGCTCAAACTTGCAATTTGGGCGACTAGGACTCCATTTTCTCCAGGAATCTTCCCTTCTCTCTGTTTATTCCACCAATAGTATGGGGCGGGAATACCACTTTCGGTGTTAAAGGCCTCGTAGAGTAAATCACCTAATTGCTTTGCCTTTTCAATTAGAATCGGATACCGATGTTCGCTAACATCCCATGCACCGAGCAACCCCCCTAAATAGCGAATGTTAGTCTCAAAGACTGGAACACGCTCTGCGTTTGGTCTCGAGAAATCGATCTGTCTCAAAGTTTGGAGTGTATCCTCGAACTCCTTCCTCAACCCCATGATATAAAGTGTATCAAGTGAATCCACCAGAGTGGCTGCCCAGCCGACAAAAGTATCTTTCCATCCTCCCGACAGTGGCATCACCTCATCATGTAGCCACGCATGTTTCTTGTATCCATTCCAAGCATGTATAAATTCCTTCCTCACTCGATTCTGTCTCTGCAGACGTATTGCTCTCGCATCTTTGGACTCGCTTGGAAATGATGCCTGTATCTTGTAACGACCGATATGGGGAGGTGGGGTTTCTGAAGGTCTAGGAAAATACAGTCCGGATTGGGCTTTCTTCTTGAGGTTATCGTTTGATGTTATTAGGAAGAACAGGAGCAAAGTCACAATGGCCAAAAGAATGTAGCAAAGCCGCGCTCTATATGGTACGGCTCCCAATGGATGTGGGTAGAATTGTTTGTAGTCGTGGCGCATTATGCAGACACCTGTCGCTGGAACGTCCTTGAATCCCGTCTGAGGTCACCTAGATTGGCTGTAGAGAAGGAGAATGCGGAGATATTTTATACTGCTGAATTTCTTCAAAGTTCAATCCCCTTCGTCAGGTTCAAAAGGGAACAGCGTAGAGGAGTACACGATCATGACTAGAAACACGTTCGAAAGTTCGACAGGGAACCTCAGAAACCAGAAAAAGGAGCTATGAGCAGACAGTTTGACTTTCTGGATCGCACGGCCTTACTCAACAGTCTCGATCCAGACATGTTCGGCGTTTCACGAAGTAACTAAGTGGGAACCAAGCGTCATGTTATAAGTCAGCCCATGGAACAGCTTGCGGGAGTGGCTTTCCTATGAACCTTAATTATACTCCGTCGCAAAAGCTTATACTAGATAGTTAAGTTAAGGATAAAAGAAGAGAATCATAATTATATAATCCGAGCCGATATAATATTTAGCTCGAGTATTTAATTAGGCCTACCTTATACTCTGATTCCGAGACTTCAGTACGCCATACTTTCTATTTTCAGCATCGCTTCTTGTTACGCATCTTTGAAAGATACATGACACTTCAAGGGCTTGTCAGTCCATCACCACTTAAAAGACTGGACCCGGTCTCAGTCTGGGAAAACTCACCATTTCTGCTCCAGTAGTTCCCTCCCTCAAATACCCAATAACACTCTTGAAGTCTTCGGTGTCCCTGAAAGCCTACATGCCACAAAACAGCTCATCATTAGCCCACAAACTTTTGCTCAAGCACATTACCAAACTTCGACGTGGGAATTCTCCTCACCATATGGTCCTCCATGCTCCTCCACGCCAACATCAACACCACCGCCGTACCTTTCTCCCCCTCCCCCTTCTCCCCATCCCCACCCTTCCTGATCATCTCAAAACTGCTTCCCCAATCCATCCAACTCAAATACCCTCTTGGCACCTCCTTCAAGTTCTCAACCGCTTTCTTAAATTCCCCTAGCCCGTGTATAAACACCTCATCAGTGCCATAAAACGTCGCAATCTCTATGACCGCGGGACTAGGAAGTGGTTTGGAAATCTGGTTGATGTGGAAGACAATCACATCTTCCATTATTACACCGAGTTTCTCTTTGAATAATTGGTAAGCGGATGAGGCCTCGAAGGCGCGGTGGGCAGAGATGGATGTCCAGTCTAGGGATGGAGATTAGTCGAATGGAGAGAGGCAGAAGAGGGAGAGATATGAAGTAGGAATTATATCAAAGCATTAATTGGATACTTGACTCGCGTCTTTTTGGATGCATCAACAGAGACTTCGAGGAAACCACTCTTTCGATTGGCCCTAGCCGACGGGAACAAATGAAAAGAAAATTAGACAAACCAATACACCAAACAACCTCATTCTTTGCTTCCAACTGTGTCCCGTAGTACGACTTCACAAAACCATCTTGACTAGCCACCGTATCCAGTGCTTCTCGCCCTACAGGTTTCGATCAAAGTTAGAAGCAGCTCAGGAGGTCCTCTCCACCCGCCGCACTGGCTACCTGTCCAGAGCGAGTCCAGCGACAGCTTTACTCACAAATCTTGAAATCTTTACTCTCTTCCGCAATATCAACATTAGGCTTCAGAGTAATACGGCAGATTTCCGTGACAGGTCCATCCCCAGTCGCCATTTTGCGTGGGATGATAGTTGGCCTGTGGGTAATGAGCAAGCAGCCTCGGCAAGTTACAAATTTGAGAGCTGACTATCTTCACTCTGGGGGGCGGAAAAAGGATATTGAGTGAGGGCGGGATGATAAGTATTTCTCTTCCCTTTTCAAACAAAATTACCCCACCCACATCATCGATCGTGACCCCAGCCCGAAGTCATACAAGACCATACATGATGCCATCATCCGGGGAAACACCCGCTAATACGTGACACAAATTAGAGGGTTTGTCCATAACCATTCATATCATACTACTGTATCCCTTCATATAATGCAATACAGTAGTAGGTCAGGCAGGCCAGATTCTACACACAAACCCCCAGCCCTTCCAACTATACAAAGTACACACATATTGTCATATCCACCCAATATATGTTCAAAGAAAGTAGAGGTAGAATTGTTGTTATCATCATTTAACTTTTTAGATCTCGAGGTTCACATATAATTTCATTTGTAACCTCGCCGAATCGTGCGCCCGCCAAAAGACCACCCATACAACCAACCAGTTCAATCACCACCACCACCGCTACTATAATATAAGATGTGTCATTTCTGCACCGCCTATTTGCATACAAATCATTTTCACTCCCGCTCCCTCTGATGGTTGATCATGTTCAATTTGATGCCCGATGGCGTTCACTTTCCAGTCTCGAGTAGAGCATGTATCTAGAGCAGAAAGTGTTAGCATATTATACCTAATGGCCTCACATGAAAGCAAACTTACAATGCCATCTGATTACACTCAGCAGTTCCCGTAATCGTAACCAATCTCTCGTTCGAGTTGTCTTGCGGCTCATTAATCTTAATGACACTATTACTGAGCTGTCTGATCTCATTGATCTTTGCACCGCCCTTTCCGATGATAGCACCAACCATATCGTTAGGAATGTAAATCTGCTGAGTCAGTGGTTGGCCAGGAACAACGCCTTGCATCGGTTGTGCTGCAGGACCAGCATGGGGTTGAGGAACGGCATGGCCAGCTTGTTGAGGCTGTTGTGGGCCAACACCTCCATATGCAGCCACAGCCGGAGAACCCCCATAATGCATTGCGGCAGCGGGGGTTTGCTGAGCTGCTGGGCCTGCGGCGTATGGCTGGCCGTATGTGTGCCCTGGAGTATTGTGACGACCACGGTCATTACGACGATTGTGATCGGGATGACCGTAACTGCCACCCGCTGCCTGGGGAACATATGGCACAACTTGCATGCCACCCGGTACAACCCCGGCAGGTCCACCGGTTCTCGACGCATAAGCAGACGCAGCTGGTCCGCCAAATCTCTCAGTCAATTGCTCGAATAATGTGCTACCAACATAGTATGTAGCAATGTGAACGGCATCCGCGACACCAAGCACAACAAGAGATCGTTCGGTTGACAGAGGAAGGTAAGAGTCGGAAGCATTCAAGCGAGCTCCTGAAGCTTCTTGGATTTCTCGAATCCTTACGCCGCCCTTGCCAATGATCGAACCAATCAAAATATGTGGAATGAGTAATCGTAGAGGGTAAGTCTTCGAGTTAGGGTCCGATGAAGCTTCTAACGGTTCGTTGTTCAATGTACGAATGATCAGACCAAAGGCCTAAGAAGTATTAGCTGGGCATCATTCAATATAAAAGCGGGAAACATACCTTTGCTACAGCATCAACGACACCCGACACCGTCAAAATTCTCTCCACCGCACCTTTCTGATAATCACTAACGGTGCACTTCGCACCAGAAAGTTTCCTAATCATAGAAACATTCTCTCCGCCCTTTCCAATGACTGTTGCAGCTTCCGAGCTAGTAATGACAGCTCGGATATGGATCCATCCACTCTCGTCATGAGGTAACGCAGAGCCCGAAGCTGAAGTAGCTGAGCTCGAGTTCTGGGTTCTCCCAGTTGTGACAGTACTCTCGATCGGTTGTGCTCCATCCTTAGTTGTGGGGGCATCGGTAACTACAGTATCACCTTGTGCATCCTTTACTTCCGCCTTTGTCCCATTTGTGTCTTCGGCTTTGGCATCTCCATTCGAGGTTGGCGCCGGAGCTTCGGCCTCGGCACTAGCAGTGGGTTCTTGTTCCTCTTCCTGCTTCTCCTCCTCCCCCTTCACAACCTTGTCTAAAGCAGGTCGTTTGGCGTCGGGCTGATCGCTTGGAGCTGAAGGTGAAGACGGATCTTCGAGGGGACGTTTTGTCGATTGTGTAGGGGCTGTTGTGGGCGAGGCAGACATTTTTGTTTGCTATTTTGGTTAATCTTATCTTTTTCTTCTCTTTGTGTCACTTTTCAGTTGAACAGTGATCGGAAACTTTTTGGGAGGTCAAACGACTGTTTTTGATTGGATTGATTCGTCTTATGTACACCAGGAAGAGTCTTCGAAGGAAAACGTGCTGGTGTTGGGGTCGGAGGGAATGGAGAGCGTGTGTGCTTGACGGGAATTGCGGACAAGAGAAGGTGGTCGAAGGGGAGGAAGTAGGTAGGTTGGATATGTGCGTGATTCAACAAGACTTCTCTTTTTTAGATATCTCGTGAAAGGATCTGCAGACTCTGTAAAGGGATTTTGGAAGTTGAGGGAGGGCGATGAGTATATCTTTTCTGTGACAGAAAAAGGTGTAGGATAGAGGTGAAGAGGTTGATGAGCTGAGAGATCCTCTGGATAAAAAAGCAGTATTAGGGACCAATCCTCAAACCTTTGGGTTCCACCAACGATCTGGATTTATCGTTGTCTCTTAAATCTCCTTTTTTATCCTTTTCTTTCCTGTCCCCCCTAGCTTGTATCGAGGTCTCAAAAGTACGATGCTTGATTGCTGCCGGTGCCAGTCTATTGGTGCTTGCTGATCCGCTTCAACAATAGAATGGGACGTATGTGCAAAAAAGCGACGACGAATCGAGACGCAATAGATGCTGAGTAAAAAATCGAGGTCTCAAAAAAATCGCGTAGATCTCTATTTCCCGAATCAATTTTAGCGGTAGATGGAAAGATGGCTTCACATCAATTGATGGGATTGGAGCTAGTCGTCCTTGCAAAGTAGGTGGAATAGTAGACAGAAGCTGTACGGAGTAGATGGGGGAACGGATTGGAATGAAAAGGGGAGAATAAGAAAGAGGTCAAAACATCACCAGCAGATGTGGATGAGCTGTTGAAGTTAACGAGTAGAGGTGTGATGTAGGTTACTGTACGCGATACTGGAAAGATCTACAATGCGAAGAGCTCTAGCTTCAGATTTCTGGGCCCTTAGCGTCGAAAATGCTCGAGTTATGCTTGAGCTTTGCTCCGGATTTGCATAAAAGGATGAAGCTGGACAGAAAGTTATGTAAGTTTGAGGCCTTACAGCCAAGGTATTAAAAATAATTGTTCGAGTATCAGACAAGGGATCTATCCGTGCGCCATGACCTGCACGTGTTTTCGTTCCAAGCACGAAACGCGCTATCTACTTCCCACTATTAGATCAGAATCTATCAGTCTTGAATTCTAAAAGCGGAGACCCACAGCTATCTTTGGAAGGCAGGTTGTCATCAAACCTGGTTATGAACTCGGAAACATGCAAATGGATATTGACCAAGAAGAAGAATCACGCGTGTCTTCCTCGACCTACACAGCACGTCTAGACCGAACCCTCAAGGATCTCCAAGACCGAGTCAAAGAGCAAGAGCTCGTGCTCCAAGAAGTGCGTAATTTGTTTCACACCCCTTAATATTTCACCACCCTGCATAACAAATCGAACTAACAACCTCGTCCAGCTCCGAGCAAACGCCCCAACACCACCTGACTCCGGTCTTCTCCCTTCCCAAGACCCGCGGACCAAGCTCTCCCAAATTCTCGCCCACAAAGAAGCTTACCAATCCATCCTCTCCGCCCCACCATGCCTTCCTCCCGCCAACTCACCTCTCTCCGCCCTCCTCGCCTACCGCACCACCCTCAGCACTCTCCAGGAAACCAATTCCCACATCCCCGCCCTCACCCAAACCCTCAACACCACCCTAAATCACCTCTCCACCGCCCAATCGCACCTCCACTCCGCACATGCCATCTCCTCCAGCCTAGAAACCCGCATCCTCTCCCTCCAGGAGGAGATCCATCAAAAAACCCAAAAGACACCCTCCGAAGTAGCGTCTGACCTCCGGAGCGCTTTCAAGCAAGGAAAGCGCAACTACGATGCCTCAACCAGCAAGCTCGTCCGCGCATTCAATGAGTTCATTGACGAGTATCTATCACTCATGCTTGCGGCCGAGGAGCTAGGCGGGCCGATTGTGGGCGAGATGATGGACGTGACGCCTGATGTGCTAGCAGTTGGATTTAGCGCGCAGGGGAAGCCGAAGAGAACGCGTGAGGGTAAGGGGAAGGAGAAGGAGGATGTTGATGGGGGTATGAGACAGATGCGGATTGACAAGATATGGGGTGTTAACCCGCATGGCAAAGCCGACGAAGATGGAGAGCGAAGAAGAGGTAAACACAAGGGAGGAGAGTGGGACGAGCAAACCGCAGCAGCAGCCGAGATGCGTGATTTAGCGGAGCAGTTGTTGAATGCTCTACTGGAGAAGGATGAAACCGGAACGGATGGGTTTATAGAGATCGAGAAAGAGACTTCCGCTGTGAGGTTCTTAGTGCGGAGCAAGGTTGCGCAGTTCCATTTCAAGGATGCACGACGCTTAAGGTTGGTAGATTTTGAAAAGGATATTGAATAATTACTTGATATCTCAATTGTCATATACTACTACATCTTCCTCTATAAAGTCTCTGCTCATAAGTCACGGTAAGAGTTTGTTACACACAAAAGAAAATATATCCATTAACCAAGCAAACTAATCAGACTCCCCGTATCTGAAATCAAACAACGGAAGAATACCTATAAAAACGCCCCAATATAAAAGTTTTAATTTTGTGATTCCTCCCCAACCCATACCCTGCCCTACAAAATACCTTATGCAGAAGAAAGTTTGATATGAACAGCCCTCCCTAGCAAAAAGAACAAACAAAGAAAACAAAATCTCATATATGAACCAGGTATAAAAAAGGAAACCACTTCAAGAAGAGTCGCACAACCGCTAACAAAAAAGCTCCAGTGTGACCATTTAAATCCACCGCCCTTCCCAATCATCATTCAAATGCTGGTAGGGAACGCCACCCGTTTCCTTGTAAACGCCGATCAAGATCATTAATATGACTCAAGGAAAGATCCACCATATAAAGCTCCCTATTTTGCGCGACCAAAGATATGCCTTTTATGTTTATTACCGCCCTTTCTACCAGGAGAATCCCCATGCTTTTCTTCTTCGTCATCGTCGTACTTGGACTTGTAGATCCTATCAATTGTTAGATGCGCCCTTGGATTCTGAAAGTTGAGAACTTACCAGCTGTTGCCGATCATACTAATACCCTTCGCCTCAGCCATACGATAGAATTTCGCGCTCTTCTTCAGGTCCTTCTTGCAGCCTACGCCTTGAGCATAACAGAAGCCAGCCTCGGCCAGAGCATCGCCATCTCCCCAAGCTGTCTAATATTAGCTAGTGTCCAAACCGTTCATGATAACGTATGACTTACATCCAGCGATTTCAAAGCATCTCAAAGCAAGGACTTTATCTTGCTCAATGCCCCAACCGTTCATGTGGCTGACCCCAAGCTCGTAAATGCTCAAGGCAAACTGAGCTTTCCTGGTCTTCCTTTCCACAATATCCACAGTCTTGCCATCCTTTACTAAGTCTTCGTCATCCGCTACTTCGAGGCTGGCAGAATCGGCTGCCTTTCTCAGCCAAGCCACACCTTCCTTCTGGTTTGGTCGCATGCCCCAACCGTGACGGCAGGCAAGGGCATACAAAAGCATACCCGTGGGATGATTTTGTCGGGCAGCGAGGCGTAGATGATAAGTAGACTTGGTAAGAGCCCCTGCTTCATGGTATTCAATGGCTTTAGAAACATGTTCTTCTCCAGATAGTTCCGCAGAGGGGGCTAATGAGTGTTGAGATTTAGGTTTAATAGTGGCATTTGATGAGGCTGCAGACGGTGCGCGATCCTTCGGTGCTCCGTCCCTGTGCAAGGAGGGAGGCGCATCGAATGGTGATGCTAGAGTAGGGTCCGTCAGACTTCGCCCTCGCTCTGAGGGCGTCGGTCCAGGAGTCAACGAACCATGCTCAAGAGAAGGACGAGTATGAGTGACCTCTGGCCTAGATGAAGTCGATGGCCGAGACGGGGGCGAAGGGGGAGGTCCACCTTCGACTGCTTGAGCATTACTAAATGAGACAGGTTGCTCCCATACGAATTCTGCTTGCTGTTGGTTTTCCTGAAAGATTGCTGAGTTACGTTGCAGCATCTTGCCTCTAGGCAGAGAGAACTTTGAGTATACATAGGAAGGAGCAGCACCTTCGACAAAATTGTTATCAGGGAAGCCGTCTCCATGCATGCTAACAGGGGTATGGGCAGTATCATCTGTGAGAATGAACGATGGTTGACTATCTGAAGATGCCTGTCGTGAGGGTGCCGTTTTAGGCGTCTCAGAAGGATGATTACTTGACCTACTTATAGGACGGGAGAAATTGAAGGCAGGTCGTGGTAGACGCGTGCCACCAATGGAAATTTCTGAGCTTACTGATGGTGACCGAGCAATTGCAGGAGCCAATGAAGGAGAAATGGGTGACGTCGAATAGGCACTGGTTGAAGATAGCTTACGCTGAGGGGAATTCTGGCCCATTGAAAATTCATCATCAGAGCTTTCTACAGACATTGACCTTGGACTTGGAGCACGCGGTCCAAAGGGTGAACGAGGGGGCGCCAGAGCTCGAGGACCAAATCCGCCTACAGCTAAGGATCCATCGGGCGCTTTCAGAGCACGTTGGCGGAGTGATTCTGTGCTTGGACGAGATGGGGCATCGGAAGGTGATCTACCTGGTCTAGGCGAGCGCGAGCCTTGATATGGTGAGCCAGTAGGGGAATCGATTGGTCGGGGAGAGATCCGCCCATGATGTGGGACAGAAGGTGAGCGTTCTGGCCGCGGCGAACGTCCTTCATGCGGCACAGATGGCGAGCGTTCTGGTCGTGAGTGCTGAGGGTTAGAGGTCGAGCGATCAATTCTAGGTGATCGGCCTTGATGAGGGGCAGAAGGAGAACGAGCCGGTCGCGGATCTGGACGCCCAGACTGCAGTGCAGCAGGATGCTGTCTTGGCCGGGGTCCGCCCTCTCGATGTTGCTCATAAGAAGGCGATCTTACCGGCAGTGGCGCTCGTCCACGGTATGGCGCATCTATAGGAGACTGGGCAGGGGTACCTCGAGGCTCACCTTGTGGTGATCGGCGGCCATGTTCTATAGATGCTGGCGAAAGCTCCCTCCTTGCGCCAAAGAAACCTTGCTGTTCTGAGCGACTAGCAGGTCTCCTGCCCCTAGAATCTTCCTCGTCCCCCTCATCCTCACTGGCGCTCTCATTGATATTTTCGTTGATAGGCTCGAACTTGGACACAGGCTCAGTGGGCATCTCCCCCAGTTGAGGATATACTGAAACTGGTCTAAATACAGGCGCCTCAACCTCAGTTTTCTGTCCCCGGGTTTCTCCAGCAGGAGAGGCAGGCGAGGTGTCAGTCCGTTCGGTAGAGGCTGATCGGAAGAGGCCCGGTCTATTTTGGCCCAGGGAATTTGCGATTGCAAGCGGTGGCAGTCTGCTCATGCGCCTTCCTCCTTGTGCACTCTCAGTCAACTGCTTTGCCAAAAGTCGACTTTGCGCAGCAAACGCATCCAAGGGTGAAAGTTCTGGAGGAATTTCTCCAACGAGATGTAGCCTGGGTGATGGCAATGCTCGTGGGGACGGAAGTGCGCTGCTAGCATTGCTCAGTTGTCCATGGGAGTGTGACCGAAGGTCGATGAAAGCTGGTCTGTTGTTGTTCGGCATGTTTGCGTGTGGCCCAGAGCCTCTATATCAACCTCAATATATTCCTTCTCTCGCAGAACTCGTCGATATGGGGCGAACGTATGATATAACCGGTGGCACGATCGCAATCCCTCGTTCGAAATTTTATTGTTTTCAAGGCATAAAACGTTGTGGCTGCAGAATAGACGTTGAGTAGATATCAGCGACTAAGGTGACTGTTAGTGAATCGGGGCGCAGTTAAACGACCTGGTGGGTGTTGGGTCTGGGCGGCAGAGGTCGATGCGAAAGAAGCGCGATAAAATAAGGAGATGGTGACGGGCCGTGTGTAAGAGTCTAGAAGACGGGAAAGAATTGGAACTGGTGAAGAAATGGTGCCGGTCGAGTCGAACGGAATTGAAGCAGTTTAATGAGCTTGTAAAGTGTCTGAATGACCGAGCGCGCAGAATTGAGTCGACAGAGCGCTGGTACAGTAAATTAAAGGAAGTAAAAGGGTCCGACGGAGGTGGTGAATAGATGTCAAGTAAGTAGTTTGTCGTTGTTGAAGCTTTAATTGGCGGCACACATCATTGACGGAGAGTCTTGCTGCAAATGTTGAAGAAGTACTTTCCAGCGTTGTAGATAGTAGTCATTGTCTGCAGTTTCCCTTCCTTTTTGCCGTTGCCGCTGGTAATTTCCTCCTCACTCCAGAACTGTTCCTTTCGGCGATTGTTTGTGAATGGGGGGAGAAATAATTCAGTGAGATGCAGTGGCTTGAGATAGTAGCACACAGTTTAGCCCGAAAGGGATACGACAACCTCCTTGAGAATACGGGATTTCTCAGAATATAGATCAAAAAGATAAAAAAAGAGATAAAAGCGACGAGGCTAGACGTTATGAAGCAGCCAAATAAAAAAAGCAAAAAACAACTATCAGCCTTCCTCTTTGAAATAAATTGTGTACCCGAATCGAACAGAAAAACGAACGCAGAATGGAAAAGAGAAGGAGAAATGCAGAATCACATTGTAAGACTACAAAGTCAAAGTTACTTCAGGGACGGGACTGGGACTGGGACTGGGGACTGGGCGTTGGAGTTGGGGGTGGTAAGATCAAGTGCAAATGCCAAGAGCCCAAACGGATTATGAATTTATGAGAAGTTCGTCCGTACCAAGTGCAAGCAAGTGCATACGAAGTACATACATAGTCAGTCACGGCTCACAGTTCGCGCTTCACGATGCATACAATTGGCAAGGTTATGAAAGGCAAGACCCATCTATCGTCAATCGACCTACCCGCTTCCAGCTTCCAGTTAAGAAGAAATGTTTCTATAAATATCTGTAGCTGCAAAGCTATTCACATTCGTTGTGACACTTTTCTGACTTCCTCATGATCTCTTGATGTCGAGTCTTGACCCTTTCAGGTGCTGGTGTGACTAAATAATACTTCCCATTCGTCAATTGAAACCCATTTAATGAGAAAAAGGGTGGAGAGCGAGAGCGAGAGCGAGCGGGCGAGGGAGACAAAGTGGGCAGAGTGGAGTTTAAGGGGGCGGTTGCTTGCTGCTGTTCCTGACTAGAACATCTTTGGAAGCCTCTTTTTTTGTACTTTGTACCGTAGACGCCACAGGGGTTCAGACTTAGCGGAAATGGAAATATCGTATTCACCACGAAAAGACTCGACACTACTGTGATTAAATAATAGTGCTGTGCTTTGTTGCTGCTGACACCAAACTGATACGAACAGAGCACTTATACTAGAAGTGCTCGCCATTACTTGAGACCCCAATCTCCAACATCGAAGCTTCATTTCTTCTCTGTACATCTTTCTCCCCTCCCCAATCTCCGCCCGTCACAAGGTAATACTGTATCTACATGGAAAAATGAACCCCTGTGGTGTCACCTATCGGTATCACCCGTCCCTGCAGCAATCAAGGTCATGACCTCCCTACCCCGGATTTCAAGGGATCTATTACGCGCATACGGCCGGCACTGTACGTTTGCGGCCTCAGACGGTCAGCAAGCAGAACGACCTCTCTGATTTACCCGGGTTTCCTTCCTTTCCCCTTCTTACATCCCGCCGTACGTTTCCCTTTTCGAGTCAACCATGAAACAGCATCCAACTCCTTGGACTGTCAGATCGTCTGTCAGATCATCCCGGCCCAAGTAAAGACGGGCTGTGTGGTAAGATGGATGACGATACCGATTCTACGTTTCACGTATTCACATCAAACACTTACCCGTAGACCAGTACTCGGTACACGGCGGGCTTGCCTCCCCAAGTATTCATTTGTCATAGATTTTTGCATTCGCTTCCAAATCCTACCTAATAATCGATATACAAATCCTCTGAACTCCAACCCATAATGTCTGGCCCATAAATACGCGTTTTAGCTTTTCCGCTACATATTTTTCGAATGCATTTTCTTCAATCTACTTGCTCCCTCATACACTCCACGGTCGACTGCCGCAGCCACTGTCAGTGTACCTCCCACAATGGCACAGAGACCAGTCAAGAATCCGGCCAGTGTCTTCGTTCGTTCTTCGCGGTTGATAACCTTCATCGGTGAGATGTCCTATTCATGAGTTTAGCAATTATGTCAATAGTGAGACATCTGGGTAGACTTACATAAGAGAAGAAGACGCCCGGAATCCCGCCTCGCGCATGCAATTTCTCCTTGTGACCTTCCGCAGAATCATCGCCACCCATCAAGCTTCGGCGATGACTTGTGACGGAATATTGGTGAGTCTCGATACTTCCATCTTCCAAGTGGCCGTACGTGCCGATGTCCACACTGGCATCATGTGGCGGGCTATTCCAATTTTGATGTTCCCAGCCAAGGGGGAGGTAAGATGTTGAGACAACCTTGACAAAGTACATGAAGTTGTGCGCAGGTTCGTGGGTAATTTGCTCAGTGTTGTCAAGAGGGTTCAAGTGATGGTTAGTCCACGGCAGCAAAGAGCTCGCACCCAACTTCTCTGTAACCTCCTTTGGCAGCTCGGGACCGAATCGCAAGTGGTGAATCTGGTGCGAAAATACATGGCCACCTTGAACAGGAGTTTCGAAGAAGTTGTTGAGATCATGAACGTGCATGTTTCCACTGGTGAAACTGCGCCCAGGAGCAATGTGGAAGTTTCCAACCACCTTGTTTACCCGAATACCGCCCTCAATGCGACAACCCTCTTTGCGTTGTTCATCCAAGCGTTCGCCATAATGCTCACGCTCACATTGTTCCACATTGTCTCCTCTACCGAAAGCCCACGATTGTGCGGCATATGCCTCTCGTACTTCGTCGCAACTATTACAGCAACCTGGTTTCTTCGCATTCGCAGGTGGGGTTGCACCGTAACAATCACCACAGTAATCGGGGGCAAGATGCGTCGCTTCGTCATCTGGGTGGTGCCTGCAAATCTGTCAGTCGCAATTATGGAATCAGACAATGTAAAACGTACAAGTCCAAAGCTTTAATGTCAATGACCCCACCACCTTCTTCCTGAGGTGCCAGTCTGACCTTCTTTACTCCGTGCACGACTCCGACTTGTTGCTCTCCGGAAACATCCATCACATCCAGCGTCAAGAGCTCACAAGGGATTTTGGGAAAAGTGATGTTTAAATGGATTTCCATCTTTTCTCCTAGACAGAACAATCAGCACTCATTGGCGTCAGCATTAAGATGATATCCTCTGACGAACCTCTTCCTTTATCAACTACCAACTCTGGGTGTACCACCACCCTTCTGTAATCTGCCCATTCTCCAAGCGCCAAGTACAGGACGATCAGCAATGAAGCTATCGTAACGATTCCTCCCGAAGTTGTGCGCACGCGTGCTTCGTCGACGGTTTTTGTAAAGGCATCGAGCCTTGTAAAGCGGGATTTCGCAGGCATATTTGCTTAAAGAAACTTATATGAAAGAAGAATTGAATGTGGGCGGAAGCACCGACGAGTTGCTACCGTAGCCTTGCGGCGTCGAATCGAATGGAGGAGGGGGACTTTCAAGAAGACATAAATATAGAAATGGAGCGCCGAGGATTTGAAATGCAATTGAATTCAATTGACACAGGGTAATCTCATCTGATGTATATAAAATGAATGAAAGATCACGTACGGAAGTTCAACAAGACTCTGCACACGTATAGGATAAGATTGGAGGTAGAAATGGCTCAAAGTTGTTCAATTCAATATAATTTACTTGAGGACAGCTTGCAAAGGATTTGGATCTCGGCTTTTCGCTGAGCTCTGTCCGCAGGCGCAGGGTAGCCGCATTTGCCCGTGCACCATAACTCGTGCATTGTACCCACGTACTGTGCAGTACCTTGCAGGGGTTTCTTACGCGTTAAAGACTTGTAAGACTCACACAGACTAGAAGATTCAAAAGACTCAGAAGTGAATGCTTTCCTCCAGATTATTTTCAAAGTGCTGCGTGATATTATTGACCGAACGAACTGGACAGCTGCAGCTCAGTCGGTCTTGCGGCCCAAACTGCTCCTGCCGGTCACGGTCCCACTCCAGGAAGCAGACAAGGACAAATGGAGGGGTCCATTTTGGGCGCAAGAAAGCAAAGCATTGATCACAGCACCGATTTTGTGGATATGCAGTGGGAGAGTGGGAGAGTGGGAGAGTGGCTCGGCTCCAACTTAATGACCAATAAATGCCATGCAAGCATGCCTTCATCCGCAGCCATGTAAAGTAGGTAGATAGGTAGATAGTCTGTGTCATTCGATACATATATGCAGAAAAGATGATTCATACAGACTGCAGTCTGTTGCAGTGTAGTCAAGTAGGAGATCAGGCAGTCACTCACTTCTGCACTGCGCCAGCTTCAGCCAATAGCGACTCAATTCTGGGCTCTAGGATGTTTCAGCCTCGCTTATTTAAGGCTCCCATCCCTGTTCGAAAAGCTTCTCGGTCATCTTTAGACCCAACTCATATCTTTGTCCTTCTATTGTCATCATAAGAAAACCCGAATAAATTCACCACAACTAATTTTCCTCCGACCTCTAGACAATCCTTTGTTGTTTAAGAAGGTTCTCGCCCGCTTCTTTCTAAACCCAAGTTGTTGATCACAATTCTTTATTCTACAAAAGGGCCATCCATTTGCGGGACCTTTCATTTCCAACTGAATCTTTGCGACATCCTCTGCAATAGTCGTCGATCTTGGCATTCTATACATACAGCTACTTCATTTGCTAGAGATACCGACTTGAAATGATGCAGCGAAGCTCTGCTCCTCCAAGGGGCCCCCGTCATGGATCGTCCGGTGGAAGAGGTGGTGGTCGTGGTGGAGGAATCGCAAAAAGACGAGCCGGAGGTCCAACACGGATAGACAAAGATGGCGACTTGGATATGGACGCTGTAACGGGAGCCAACGCGCGCAAAGCTGGAAAACCTGGGGTGGAGGGCTCTATACCTACTCGACCTCGCGCAGACAGGAGGGGCGGCATGAAATCGACAGGTCGCGGCGGAAACCTCACCATGCAGCGAACTCAAGCAGCTATACTTCGGGGAATGGATTCACAGCAGACCAATATCTTGGTAACTCTTTGGGTCAAAGGCCTGAAGGATAGCAAGGCAGCATCGAACTCAGACGGAGGCCACCAATCTTTAGTACAATTTCTCGAGCGCAAAGCCTCGTCTCTAGACGCCAAATCGAATAAGACCGTGAAGATCAAGAAGGTATGTTTATCGCCATGATTGCTGGGATCACGAGTTTCACTGCGACGTCGCCGTTTTATCCTACTCTTGTCAAAGCCAAGTTCCCTACAACGAGTCGAGGATCGACACTTCAGCTTTATCACTCCGTGATCCGCGATCGAATTCAAGGTTATCTACACCTTGCTAACATCAAATAGTCACACATGAAGGGTGACACAGTCATTATTTCAGCTATCCCAGAAGATGCGGCGACTCTTTTGAAGTTAAATGGATTCTCATTTGCGGGGGCTACACTGAGTGTGGAGGAGAAAGAACCATCATCGCAAGGGTCTGGATCTACTGGACAGAAGGGAGAAATTTCCGAAGAAGCCCAGTCAATCCAAGACAAAATTCGACAGATTCTCAGCACACGATATGATGGCAATCTTAAGCTTCTTAATCTCTCGGCTTTAGGACAAGATGAAAAGTTGAGGGAGATGGGAATTTTCGACGATCGGAATTTGGTGTCCAAGCTTTTCCCTGTTTTGATGGTCGTGTGCGACAAATTGTTCACCTCCCGCGAGGCGAAAAAGGAAGCAATTGTCAGTATCACTATGACAGATAACGAGTTGCCCGATGTCTCGAATGTAACCACACTTGCATCGACTTTCCCTGATTTGAAGAATCTTGATCTTTCCCGGAACAATTTCGCCGACTTGAAGTCTCTCAGATCATGGCGCTGGAAGTTCCGACATCTGGAGAATCTTGTTCTAACAAGCAACCCTATCGAAACTTTAGATCCGGAGTACAAGACTGAAATTGTTCGCTGGTATCCTGAGCTTCAATTTCTAAATGGAGTTCAAGTTCGATCACCTGCAGAGATTGTCGCAGCTCTTGAGGCCATCAAAACACCTATCGCCATTTCCCCTCCAATATTCCAGGACGTGGGACAAGTTGGAGAAAATTTCGTCCTTCAGTTCTTCAGTGCCTACGACACCGACCGCAACGCATTGCTAAACGGTTTCTACGATTCGCAATCCTCCTTCTCCCTGTCCGTCAACATGACAGCCCCAAGAGATCGTGCACACTCGATGGCAGTACCTCCCTGGGCCGCATACACCAAGCACAATCGCAACCTCGCCAAATTCACGCGCCCCCACGCCAGAAGTTCCCGAAAGTATCGCGGCATCCAAGCAATTCAACCCATCTGGAATGAGCTCCCAGCAACAAGACATCCTGATATTGCAACACAGCCTCACCAATATTTAGTTGAGTGTCGCCCTCTACCTGGTCTTCCTGATCCAACTGGACAGAGCGCTACAGGTGTCGATGGTCTCCAAATCACAGTCCACGGCGAGTTCGAAGAAAAGAACGAGACGTTCTCAGACAAACCCCTTCGTAGTTTCTCAAGATCTTTCATCCTCGGTCCCGGAGCTCCTGGGGGTCCTCCTATCAGGGTCATTAGTGATCTTTTGACGCTACGGGCTTGGAGTCCGTTGGTAGGATCCACACCAGCAGTCCAACCAATTCAAGCACCTCCGCCAGTTGCTGAGGTGCCTGCTACTGCTCTTACACCCGAACAACAACAACAAGCAGTTGCGGCACAACTTTCTCAAGCTACTGGTATGAATGCGCAGTATGCTATAATGTGTCTGACGGAAACTGGATGGGATCTTGAAAAGGCATTCGTTGCATTTACTGCAAACAAGGTATATTTACTTCGTTCTATCCGTAATTAATCTTGTAGTCATTACTAACTTCTTTAAGGACAAACTACCGGCAGAAGCATTCGTCACCCCGAATTGATCGAATGTAGGAATTGAGGGAGAGACGGGTCAGATTTGTATTTGACAGTTGGCGAAAAGGGACGTTTGAGAGATAGAGAATGGATAGAAGGATGGGCTATGCATAAATTGCTCAGAGGCTAGGAATCATTGCATTGGAAGGAGTTTAATACCAGAGCATGGTAAATTACCATAAAGAAAAGAAAAACACATTTGTCCACGTTATCCTCGGTCCACTTCAGTCCGGCTAATTGAATGGTCTGCTCTGTTTTAAGCATGGAGTTCGGGTATGGATATCACGTAGAGGAAAGGGGAAACGATAAAGAGGGGGGAGGGACTATTGGTAGTGTATATGTGGGTTTTGTATGGATATAACTAGATGGGGAGTTGGTCGCAATGACAGGATGTGAAGAGGACGTGGCAGGTGACATAGATAGGGGAATCCTATCTGTATGTTGAATTATGAATATAATTCTGCCCGTGTTCTATTCTTCTTTTCTTGGCTTGGATTGACTTGACTTGACCATGACTTATCTACTGACTTGACCTGACTCAAATTATTCCACTCGAACGACCCATCTCAGCGCATCAGCACTTCACTTCTATCTAACTAGCACATCGATATCAATAACATTTACTCATCATACCATCTTTTATCCCCCCTCCAACCCGCGCCTGGATTCGCTCAGAGTTGCATACGTATCAAACACGAGCAACTAAACCATAGCCATCTATAGCCCTATACATATTGCTCCCACTACCGCTACCACTTCCCAACTCGCCACTTCCTCCCAAGTCTGTCCCATTCATCTATCTCCCCTTGGCGAACACACCACCCACCTGATTATCTCCTCATCCGCAGCTAAACCCGTCGCCTATCCGTCCCGCTTTACGATTGTAATACACCAAGCGACCCGAATTTACTCCACTACTAGTTCAGTTCAGCAGCAAGAACACTATTTACAAACCAGCCATGTCCTCAATCACATCCATCCATGTGTCATCTGCCTATTCATCCGATCTAAGCAGCCGACCAACCAAGTAAGTTATCTCCGTGCACTCAATCCAAAACATATACATATTGTTAACACGAGGATGGAGGCCACTCATATATCTAAGTTTCACATCACATATAGATATATAAAAGTTCATAGCTGTAGCATTACTATTCTCTATTCATGTATTACTTTTTTCCA
The DNA here is from genome assembly GCA_002946385.1 of Rutstroemia sp. NJR-2017a WRK4. NCBI lineage: Eukaryota > Fungi > Ascomycota > Leotiomycetes > Helotiales > Rutstroemiaceae > Rutstroemia > Rutstroemia sp. NJR-2017a WRK4. The sequence continues at coordinate 22,334 of NJPR01000059.1, forward strand.
TGTCTGTTCCCGAAACTGGATCTGTATCTTATGTGTAGAATGAATGCCATTACTATACATCGCACTCATCTCAACTCATCTCATCTCATCACATCATCCCATCCAAACTGTCGTGGTATCTTTTACAACCAACCCGATTAATCCTAACAAAACAAGAAAAGAAGAAAGCAAGAAAAGAAGGCCCAATAGAAAGACAAAAGTGAGGTAATCCAAGCCCCTCCACCCAATTACCTGATATCATTTAAACAAACCAAAAAGCACCACCTGCATCCATCCAACAACTAAGGCACCTCACCGATTCCCCTCCCACCCCTCTCCTCAAACTCCTCCCTAGCCTTAACATTCGCCACCGCGCTCTGGAACGCACTCGTCAAATCGATATGGAAAAGTGGTCTATTCAGGCCATTCACCACTGCCGTCCTCGCCCTCGTAGCCCGCTTACTAGCCATCTTCAAATCGCTTCCACTTCCACTTGCACTATCCGAGTCCGCGCGGATCTGATCGCCTTTACTTCCCGCTCCCCTGCTATTCTCCACGGCCCTATGCTCCTTTTCATTATTATCCGCCTCCGCAGCTGCGGCTGCAGACTCTTCGCCGCCGATCTCCGCCACGCTGAAAATAGGCTTCCAGCGGTGTGAGCCGCCTTCTTCTTCGATGGTTGGGTAGCCGAAGCCGGCGGAGACGAGCGCGCGTTTGGTCCAGCGGTTGTTGATCGAGGTGAAGTGCCAGTCGACGGTGGAGGGCGAGGCGTAGGTGTCGAGTTGGTTGCGCACGTCGATGAGTTGTTGGATGGAGGTGATGTCGACGTTGTTGACGGAGCTGAAGTCGAGGATTACGGCGCGGAGAATAGGTCGGTTGGAGTGGTCTTCGGCGGTTTTGCCGCGACGTGGTCCAGGGTCGTTCCAAGGGCGGTCACCAGGTCGTGCATAGTGGTCGGGGTTCGTTCGTTGGGTGGTGGCGAAGATAGTATCGGTAAGATGGTCGAGGTAGTGGTTGGCGTTGGGGTAGTTGAAACCTTCGGAGAATCGATAAATGAAGATACCGGGATAAGGAGTTTGGACATCGACTTCGGGGTTGGATCCATCACCGTGGTCGAATGGCAAGAAAATAGTACGAGAAGAGGCATCTTCAGCAAGAGAGAGTTCGGATTTAGTGAAAGTGCCGTGGTCGGTAATCGGTGCGGATTTGTATTCACCGGCGGTACCTACGACCGAGTGAACCTTGACTTTGCCAAGGAAACGACCCTTAGCCTTGATGATTCGGAACACAAGGATGGCAAAGGAGATACTGATGGTGACATAGATGCCGATTTCGATAGTGGTGAAAATGGTGACGATAACACCAGCAAAGAAGATGATAACCTCAAGAGGTGAAACTCTCCAGAACTGGTAGACAGTGTTTGGCGGGGTAATGAGATCACCCACTGCGTGGATAATAACTGCTGCCAAAGCCGCACTGGGAATGTAGTAGAAAACCGCTGTCAAAGCGTAAATAGCAAGCAAGACAATCACAGCCGTGATAACACCAGCGAATGGAGTGCGGACTCCTGCCTTTGACTTGATAGCAGTTCGAGAGAAAGAACCAGTGACTGGGTAACCTCCAAGGAATGCGCCAAAAATGTTAGTAACACCAATGGCTACCATTTCCTGGGACGGATTAATGATATAGTTGTTGACACGGCCGAATGATTTGGCGATAGCAATGTGCTCGATGAGCAATACAATGACGGTAGCTGGTAGATCGCCTACGAAAATACTGATTAAGCTTGAGTTGACCTGAGGAACTGCAGCGTTTTGGAAACCTCGCGGAACCGTGCCCAAAATCTTGAAGACGTGCTTCTTGCGGTGATGTCTGTTGCAGAGCCAACTAATGAGTGTATACAAGAGGATGACGAAGACGGTTCGAAGTGTGGCTGCGAAGAAGAATGCCTTTTTGTGCTGAGGGAATTTCTTGGCTCCGTAGTTGCAAATCTAAAGATGTCAGAATGCGGCTGGGCGGAAGGTAGTGATAGTGAATCAGACTTACGGATCTAATCAGGTAGAGCATTGCGAGAGCAGTAAGACCAATAGCGGCATCAAGTGTGGTTCTTGGCAAGCCTTGCAAAGTGTGGATCACAACCAAGTATGTTGATGCTCGAGTATTGAAGCCAGTAATTCCCATCAAGGTTGGTACTTGTCCGACGGCAATGTTGATAGCAGAACCTGTCATGAATGCTGAGATAGAAGTCAGGGGAATCAGGTCCACAATCCAACCACAGCGAAGCAATCCAATGGCAGCAATGATGCATCCTGCGATCACAGCCATGCAAGATGCGATAACATGACCAGGAACCTCAGGGTTGGTCTTTGCAGCTTTCACAAGAATTTGACCAACGAGAGTTGACATGACAGCGACAGGTCCGATTGTGATATCTTTAGATGTGGCGAAGAACCAATAGACAAGAACTCCCATGAACGAAGAGTAAAGACCGAATTGGGGTTTAAGTTCAGCGAGAATAGCATAAGCCATTCCTTGAGGTACGACTACAGCACCGATGGTGATACCTGTCTGATATCAGTAATCATCGAGGGTAATCGCTTAGAAGTGTATCTTACCAGCAACCAGATCTCCAAATAGCCATTGCAAGTTATAGCATCCGATCCAATCCAAGAACGGGAAAAGTGACCGTCCGTAAGCTGCGAGCTCGTGTCTACCCGGGAGAGTATCTTTGATCCATTCTGAGCTTCGGGGTTCTTCCTCCACGAAAGTATCAGCTGTCTGGATAGAGAAGACTGATTCGCCTCGAAGAATTTCTTGGCTGTTGAGCTCATCGCGATAGTTGAGTTTGATCCCAAGGAATTTTGCCAGTCCGTGGCCAATCTTGGTCGCAGCCATGATCTGGAGACGATGCTGCTTCGCTTGTTGGGTTGGGCGTGATATATGTAATGCAAGAGGATTAAGCGGGTATTTGAGGGGGAAGCTTAACCGTCAAGGATTGCCAGTCAAAGAGATCTGACAGGCCAACCTGCAAGATGCTGATTTATGCAGGATCTGTTGCGACCTTTTATGTGAAGATGGATGTAAGGCTGATATATCCCGAGCGAAGCCAAAATATCCAGATGCAGATCCAGATCCAGGGGACCGGGTCGAGGAGCGGGAACGGGAGCGATGCCTAAGTATCAGATGATTCCTTAGTTCTTGCTACCTTGCCACCTAAAATGAGAAAAAAGCAAACATCGATCAAAAATGTCGAAATTTTAGAATAGGCGCGCGAAGAGATGTCGCAGTTGGAAATGTATATTGGAGAGGTTTCGTTCTAGAATCTCGAAGAGGGAAGACGTGATCCAGGAGTGGCATTCAATGCGCAGACTCGCCCTTTGAAAAGTCGGATAGTGGTGCGCCACCAATTTATTGCGTGCTCATTGATGAATAAGATGGAAGACCCGCCAAACCAAAAAAAAGGACATCACCGAACGGCAAAGAAGTAAAAAAGAGACTAAGCGGATAGCCAGTCCTTGTTGTACCTTAGTGCGCTGGGCGGGATATCGAATCTCTAGTTCCCAGTCTTGTCTACTTTGCCTTCTCGTGCTGACGGGCTGGAAATGCGTGATTAGTCTACAAGGATAAAAAAGAGATGGGCAGATGGGCAGATGGGCAGATGGGCAGATGGGAGAGAGGCGAGGAGAGGTGCGAGCTGAGCGAGGCAAGAGAACGACTCACTCTGATATTCGAATTACAGGTGTAAGATGGACACAACAAGGAGAGGAGCAAATATTGGGGGAGTGTGATATACAGTAAGAGATGAAGGCTTCGTTTGTTTCCTGGGATTATTATGTTATAAGTTGGCCGATGTGGATCGTGGGTGGGGGGTGGTAAGCAACGGTAGATCCAAAACCGTGGGGATGGTGATATGGTTGATTGATCGAAATTTGGATATGGGTGATACAGGGGATGCACGAGGCCTCTATACGTATGTATATACGAGTACCTCCATATGAGATAAAGCTGTTATGCGTTTCTGGGTCCTTCCTTCCTACCTTGAGGGCTTGAAGCCTTTCTGCCCTTTTAGAAGAGTTGCGAGAAGCCTCGGGAAAAGACAGTAAAAGGAGCAGGAGCAGGAGGACAGCAGGAAGTAGCACTTTGCACTTTACCACTATGAAATCATTACATGAAGTACGGACTAAGGTCGAAGATCTAGGGTCCCATGGAACCCGTCTAACTCCAGCCGCACATACAGATGCAGAGAGATAACCGGGGTCTTGTTCAGTTGCACACCGGAGATGTCTAATATAAAATAGAAAAAGGCCACAGATCTCTTCCCTTCCGAGAGCGTCAACGGCACTCTGGCGGAGACCCCGATGTTGTTTTGACAATTCTATTATGCATCCCCCAAGACTTTCGACGCTCTTTTGCCCAGCTGAGACAGGTCTACGCGATACATTGTGGATCGGGGATATCCAGACATTCATATCTGGATCTTCTTTAATCTGCAAAAGTTTGGAGCTGTCGACGTAGGTGTCTTGAGCACGCAATCGGGTAAATTGATTAGTTTTTTCTTTCACCTTCTATTAGCGCAAAGTGAAATCATATCTATGGAGAATGATATGCTCGATGATATACCCGATGATATGCTCGATGATGACAGGTCCCAAGGGAAGAAGTTTGGTTCTTTCTTGGCCTGACATAGGAATGCGAGATTGTCCCCTACAGACGAGTGAACGACATATCTGCTCGAGGTGAGATGGAAATCTTCCTTGTGGTGGTTTATCCGCAAGCGGCATATTCGCCTATTTCCGCAGGGGGTGACGGAGCTCACTGATCAAGCTGCGACCATTCGCTGGACAGTTTACCTGGACAGTTACGCGGAATATCCACCCCGGACCCCACTCATTCAAGGTACTGTCAAGCAGCTCAAGCTCCTGTCCAGCTGGAGCCGATGAACCAATCACATCGAATTCTCATGATGCCATTCTTTCCTTTCCAAGCCGAATATGATGTGCTCACAAGGGGGTTTGATTTGTGAATTGATGTGGCTTGGGAGTGAAGGCGGACATGGAATCGAGACCGACCTTCGATAAGATAATTGTAAAAAATGATTCATTTTGCATCCCAGGCGTCGGAAATGTTTCATATTCAATAGATATTCGGGTCAACTGAGTTGTCAGTGGTAAGGTCGTTGTATAACATCTGAAAGCCATCATGTGGTCACCTTCACTGCAGCTCGATAAACATCCAAGGGAGGGCGGCCGGTCTGGAATATATTGCTGCCAATGATCACGTGATTAATATCATGTGAGCATCTTTCCATGTGGCCTCGACGATGACCGACGATGACCTTTGGGGAGCGGTGCGATAGAACTTCAGTCTTAGAGGTTGATACTTCAAGTACTCCTATCTCACAGGAGCACTTCATTAATTGCGGGATTCCTCTTGGTCAGTTGGCTGTACTGTAATTGCAGTTCTACTTCTCTAGCTACTTTCATCCTATCACGAAGAGTCGCGTTTCAGCCAGCTCCACGCTTCACTCATTCGACCCATATTGACAGGGCAACAACGCACCGACGACAACAACGCATCTGCCACCGAAATTTATCTTCACATTCATTTCATGTGCAAACTTCTGAAAGTCAATCGCTATTTCTAATCTAATACTCGGCTTATTTCCTCAAATAATGCGATAGCGACAATGTCAACATCTCCCACCCAGGATGCATTTCCATCTCTTGCCCCTCCAAGTCAAGCATCAATTGATGTACCTCCATCTCCGCGAACGCACCGCGCCTTAAGACGTTTACAATCAGCGCATACTTTGGGTTCAACATATAACCAGCCTTCCCTTATCTCACAACAACACAGACAATCCTTGCAGCGAACTAGTCCGCCTACGCAAAAAGATGCGGCACCATCAACAACCTCGACTCACCACCGAGGAAGATCGAACAGTGATGTTACGAATTTGGTCCCACTGAGCTCGAGCACTGCTGGCAGACCACCTGTAGCTAATCGAAGGCTCATGCCAGCAGAATCAATGTCCTTAGATCGATTAATTAGGGATGGGCCCCCAGACGGGGATGTGGTGGGTAGCTTGGAGAGTATGAGATTGAAAATTCTGGATCAAGGTGTCAAAGCCGATGGCGATGGAATGGTTGGTCAATATCGAAATATTTCTGCCGGGTGTTCTAACTTCACCATAGTCATCTTTGCGCATCTACGTATGGCTAATATTGCTCAATGCGCCGATCCTCGACACCGACGACTACCTATCTCTAATTCATCGCGGCGCATCTCCTGCCTATGGTAAAATTCGAAATGATACCTTCCGAACATTAGCGACAGATCCTCTGTTCCGACGACGTGTCAGCGAAGCCAGTCTAATTCGACTACTGAATGCCGTAGCTTGGAAGTTACACGATGCGAAAGAAGCACGAGCAGATCTGCGAAATATTAATAGGAGGATCGCAGAGGAAGATATACAAAGCTCTCCTGAACGTGGACCAGGATCACCAAGTATGAGGTTGAGAGCTCGTGCTTTGACTTTGACCACGGAGGGTTCCGATGCAGGTGCTTCAGAGCCAGGCACTTATGTACAAGGAATGAACGTTCTTGCCGCACCGTTCCTCTATGCTGCCCGCAGTGAATCGGAGGCGTTTGTCGCGTTCTATCGATTTATCACAGTGGAATGTCCTGGATACGTGAGAGGAGCTATGGATGGTGTACATAAAGGACTTGCTTTAGTGGACAAAGTTCTTGCCATTGTGGATCCAAAACTGAGTCTCTACTTAATTGGTAAGGGTATGAGTGCTGAGCTGTATGCTTTTCCATCAGTACTCACTCTATGCGCCTGCACGCCTCCCCTACCAGAAGTGCTTCGTCTTTGGGATTTCTTGTTCGCGTATGGAGCTCATCTGAATATTCTATGCATTGTCGCACAGCTTCTTATTCTCCGAAACTCTATACTAAGCTCTCCGAGGTATGTCCCCTAGATCATTTTTAGCAAGACCGGGCTAACGTTGTATCAAAAGTCCCACAAAGATCCTACGCTCCTTTCCTCCTTTGCAGGCTGATACCATAAAAGAAGTCACACTTACGCTCATTAAGAAGATTCCAGACGATGTGTATGCTGAGATTGTATCTCATGCTAAGTAATCTTATATTGACGTTTATGTATGAATTTTGTAACGATACTAAAATCGACGAGGAGAAGGGTGGGTGGCTGGTTAGGGAATACAAAAAGCAACGATACTTTGCAGTTACGGTTACTGGGGCGGAAACATGAGTATACGACACGACATGATTGGGATGGATAGGATATTTGGGAACACGGCGCTCGGGGAATCAGGTTGATTTGATCGATGGATGCAGCATACACGTGTGCATGCACTTATGATCACCGACAATGTCCAAAATGTAAAATGATATATATGTACTTTTATCCGCATCCGGCTTCGGATACATAGGGATATCCGACTAAATGCTTCAAATCTGCTGCAGTTCGGTTTATATGACAGATGAATTAAACTAGCACCAGGCACAGCGTCATCATTCTGCCTCATCTTTTTCTTCCCTCCTCTCCCCTTTTATCAATAAACCGAGTCCCGCAACATTAGAACCTGCCATATCAAGTATTCCGAAAAATTCGTCCCTGCAGATGTCCTTTTTCCCCCTCTGTGTCGGGGATAAAGCCAGCTGCAGGGAAAGCCAATTTCCCCGCACGTGTTTTTTATCGGCGTCTGGATTCGTCGGATGCGGGGAGTGGATGCGATTAACTATATGAGAAACTTCGGAACCAAGTAAATGGTGCTTGGTTCATGGTATACTCTAGCTGGGTTGTATTAGAGGGAACGTCACATTTTGCTTTGCTTCGGATGTTGTTTCCCGGTGCATGTGTATGTCTATCTGTATGCACGTGGGAGGTTGGGGAGTTGGTGAGGATGGATGGGATGGGTATATAAAAGACGCTGGATGTTTCTTCTAGTAGTCTTGTTGCCGTTGTTTGTTTGCTTGTCTGTTCTCTTCTGAGGAGTTCGCCATCTGATTTCATTCAGCAATCGATTCATTCGTGATCCGTCGCCAAAATGTTTTCCCGGAAAACAGTATACCTCTCGGCAGTTCTGGCGGCGGTGGCTGCGGCTGTGCCAGATGTGTCGGCGGCGTTGCAGAAGATTCTGGATCAGGCGCATCAGGGGCCGTTGTACGATTATCCGACGAGTTTTACGCAGGGGATTTTGCCGGTTAGTGGGTTCTTTTGTTTGTTGTGTAGCGGAAATCGGGGGTGGTAGGGTTGATGGGGTCGGGGAGAGGGTGTTTTGTATGAGGATGTCATTGTGAAGGTTAAAAGTTTGGGAAAGGGGGTAGTGGGGGTCAGGAGAAGAGGCTTTTATGGTTGGTGAGGGGTTTATGGAGGAGGTGGTCAAAGAGACGGGGTGTATGGTTGGTGGTGATAGTGATGCTAACAGTTGGGTCTTAGAAAGCTTGCCATTCGCATAATGATTGTGAGTATAGGTCCCTGTTTGCTGTTTCTCGTGAAGTGAGGGGGAGAGTCAAGTGAGCAGAGGGGATTGAGAGGGGTGACAATGATTAGTAAAAGGAGGTGGAGTGCGGGTAGGAGTGTGGCGAGGTGAAGAAGCATGGGGAAATGACGAGGTGTGGTGAGATAGGTCGAAGCGGATGGTGTGCACTGTTTTCATTTGAGCTGGGTTAAGATGCAAGGAGCAGTGCATGAGAAACCATGGGATGGAAGCTAATGTCACGGTGTAGATTGGCGTGATGTGCCGTTCTACTCAGCGCTTTCGGTGGGATGTGTTTCGGTTGAGGCGGATGTTTGGTTGGTTGGTGGTGAGCTTTTGGTGTAGGTTTTCCTTGAGCGTCTTTTACTCTGAATTCCCCTTCCTCTGACCTTTCCGTTGTTACTAATCTTGTCTCAATTTTCCTTGCTCATCAACTTTTTCTCTTTCCGGATCTTTACCCGATCTACTCCGTTCCTCTTCCATCTATCTCTTTCAGTCAATCTCTGCTATTTCTCAAGCACCCAAGTCCTCGCCATTTCCTCATTCAGCCACATCGACTGACCCCGTCCCGTAGTGGCCACGAACAGTCAGCCTTAACTCCCGCCCGAACATTCAGATCTCTCTACATTGATCCAATTCTCAATGTCCTGGCTCACCAGAATCCCAACTCGTCATATACAACAACGAAGCCAACCTACAATGGCGTCTACGATACTAGCTCTGGGCAGACCCTTTATCTTTTTGTGGACGTGAAGACGGATGGACCGAGCACTTGGCCGGTTGTTGTTAAGCAATTGGAGGGATTGTAAGTTTGTTTCGTTTGCTGTCTTTATCCCTGAGGTTGAGGTTAAGTAGAAGCCGTTACAAGGTATTGAATCGTATGAGGGGTTACGACCAGTTTGAAGAGGCGTGTGGTCAATTTCTCGCTTGGGCATATTTTACCCCCGAATGCAAATCGTCGACTAACATCACACAGACGCTCAAAGGGCTATCTCACGTCCGTTAACGGAACCACTCTGACTAGTCGCCCCGTGACCGTTGTGGGAACAGGAAATACTCCACTCAACCTCGTTCAACCACTTACCTCTCGTGACTACTTTTGGGATGCGGTAGGTTTCTGCTTCCTGCATCTTCGATCTTGGTTCCTCATCGTTCCTCTTATTCCCATGTTCTTGTAGTTAAACGATGCACTTGAAATCATGACACTGACCAAGCTTCGACCATCACAGCCAATTCCAACACTTGGTACCACGTTTTCGAACATCACTTCGCTCGTTTCACCAATCGCTAGCACAGACTGTAAGTAATTTCCCCGACTATCCTAACCCTCCAGTTCAATCCGCAGCACTTCCACTATCCATTCTCATAGCAATACACTAACCATCAATCCTTCCTCCCAAAGTCTTATCAACGATCGGACCTATTCTGAACTCCAATTCCACTGCTACCTCCGCATCTGACCCCACTAATCCCTTAAACTCAACCCAACTCGCTCTCCTCCGATCTCAGATATCCACTGCCCACGCGAAGGGCATCAAATTGCGTTATTGGGATCAGCCTGGCTGGCCTATCTCCACGAGGAATGCGATCTGGAAGACACTTGTCGGAGAGGGTGTTGATCTGATTAATGTCGATGATTTGGAAGGGGCGGCGGGTGAGTGGTGAGCTCTGTGAGTGGTGACAGGAAGGAGATAGAAGCGGGGAAAACGGGACGAGAAGGAGGGGAGATACCAGGCAAGGAGAGGAAAAGGAAGCAAAAAGCAAGAGATGAAGGGAGAGCAAATATACAGATAACTAAGTAATTGACCTACCAACATAACAACAACTTTTATGTCATCTCTAGAATGATGCGTGCTATCAAGCTCAAATTCATGCAAAATTGAGATTAGGCGCATTTTCCGGACCCATTTGTATGTTAAATCCTGAATATAAATCATTATCCTTGAATACCAGAGTCTTATTTATATGAGATAAAACGTTTCAATCTCAATTCCAAGTATGGTAGCTTCTCCATCCATTATTCCATGAATATAGCTTTCACCAACCAAGGCAAACCCCTCTGCCGATATGGTCGGGCGTAGAATGAACGGTACTTGGCCGCCCGATAAAACATATACCAAGTCTCCTTCCACCATACTCGATGGACCCAATCCCATGTAACCCTTCTCTGTGACAAAAAATGCACGCTTCATAGCAGCTCTCCTCACGCTCGCATCTGAAAGATTGATTTTGCTACTCGATTGCTTAGCCTCTTTTAGCGATGACTGGCTCCGAGTCTCTCTTACAGCTTCTGCGAGTCTCCCATCGATGATTCACACGTAACTGTAGGAACTGTTACTTATATTGTCAGTAATCAAGGCACTTCCGTCTGTCTCATTCGCAGTAACAGCGGATTGGATTTGGTAACGTTTCTCTCCAAGGGCATCGGCGAGTAAGGTGCGTCGAAAATCCTCCTCCAGATTTGACCCATACGTTTGACTACAGATCTCACTCATCGATCTCCACTTCTTCAATAGATCAGTTGCACCATCAATGGGTAGTTCCAGACCTAGATCCTCAGCTTTAGTTGCCACGCGACCAATAACGGACACAACATCGAATTTGAAGCCGTTTAGCCACAATCTGTTACCAGATAGCTCGGTGCCAAATAGAAGTTCTCTATCAAGTTCCAGGTTACCACAACACCGGTACATAGGCTCATGACGAGCATTCAGTATGCGACGCTTAGGGAGTACCGACAGTCCACGGTCATACCATGACCAACTTGGGGCCCAGGATGGTATTGGCACATGATTGCCTAATGAAGCATGGCAGATTATATCCAAGTTCTTCCGTTTGCTGATATATTGCAGTGCAAGGGACTTAAATACATCAATCGCCGGTTTTGAATAGTCCGGAGTAACCCGGACTACTTTTTCTTGTGCCAAAGAGCTTGAGGCAAGACCCAGGAGAGCAAAGACTTTGTCCCTCTCGTCTGTCGCTAAGCAGTGTCTAAATCGCTCAAGCAAAATAAACAGGTCCATGTAGTATGGCTTTTGGGTTCGCGCAGTCCTTATTGTGTTGATTGTGCTCGCTGCTTCGATAACGCTCTTCATCTCGTGTTTATCTACGTACTTTTCCAAAGCTGTGCAGAATGCCGACCAAGAGATCGTTGTGCGTCCTGTCTGTACAATGACTTCTCTCGCGACGGCAACTTCTTGAACTACCCATACTCGTTTAAACCACGGATTTTGAGCCACCTCGCTCAGTACTTCCAAATCTTCCTCATTAAATGCTGAAGTATTACCAGGGATTCTGGTACCACTAGCAGTCCATCTCCGGAGGTGCTCTGGCGTCTGGTCATCATCTTCTGAGTTCTCCACATGATGCAAGAAATTCTGGGTTGCTATTCCAAGAACACCCATCCAAACCACGACATTTCTAGCTCTTGCATATATTTCAGTCATGCTCTGGACTTGGTGACTTCTCTCTGATATATCTTCTTGATTAATGCATATTGCATCCACCCATAGTTTGCGAGGGGTATCGCAGTCATACAGGTGGTTTAATGCTTCTGCTAAATTGGAAGTTACCTCCAACTGCCGACCATCTATCAAAATCTTCTGTTTGTTTGCTTTAGAACCCCACACATATGATAAAGCTTCATAGTCAGGATCCTCATCCACCGAGACATGAACCAAGGTACATGAGTACCCAAAGACGTCTAAGATATCCTCAGCCGGATGCAGAACAAGCAGTCTTATCTCCCGTCGCGAGGTATCAAGGGGTCGGTGATGGAATAATGGCGAACGTTCAATTGCTGGTTCATGGTAGTCATCTCGACACGGAGTCCCCATATCGTACTTTCGCCCAGTGCCAATGCAGACATTCTCGTGCTGGAGGACCCGAGATTCTGTCTCATCATGACTTTGAAGAATTCGGTTCTCTTGGTTTGAGGCTGACAGTTTGGCTCATATTCTAATTTGGGTACTGTACTTGGTATCGAAGTTCGTAGTTGGTCCCTGAAGTACCCTGGAGTGCGGGTTGCGGGGCAGTGGCAGGGCATTTTAGGTGGCAGACACGATTGCCTAAGGTAGATCCCACACCTACACCGAATATGAGAACATCAACCAACCGTTGCCTACAACAATCCAACTATTAGCATGGTCTTTCCAAGGTCCAAGTTATACGTGGATCCTAAATGAGGGGTTCGGACGATATGAGTTCCCGTGTTGTACCCTAGACTGACCTCTCAATTCTTACGCCGCTCTTGCCGCACTTTCCCACAGTAAGGTTATCACACTCACTGGTGGAAACACACAAGCATGCAACGTTTCGAGCTGCAGTACTTGAGCCGCAGCGCCATATCTCCAACTCAACCCATGCATGTTAAAGAGTCATCTCTGCACCAACCAGCCTCACAACATACAGAACCGCAGAGTCGGTAAGTTGATCTATTCGTCCAGATATGGCGAAAAGTTTCTGACTTCATGTCCAACGCATAAAAGTGTGTCTCATTGCATAAGAATTTAGGCAGAGGGGCAAATAATTCGCCCAAATGAAGCCAACGAAAAAACGTGATGATGATCCATCTGTAACTATGGAGTTAGAATATGCAGCTCTAGGCTTCAAAGCCTCATGAAGGACCCCAACTCAAGTACCATGTCACTTATTCAAATCGCCAGACGTACGGCCGAGGCGTGATTTATCTACTTAGAATTTAGACCGAGTACAAAGTTTCTATAAGAGCCATTCTTTCCCCAGGCGGCAAGTCGGCCATCTCATACTCTTCTTCAATACCTTATACTCTGCTCTAACAGGAGAGGGCTATACCCAGCTCATCATGCTTTCATTGTACCAGAAATTGGACGACAACGAGATCCGGGTCCTTGCAGTTCAGAGCGGCACAGAGACCGAACCACCTCGTTACACGTTCAAGCGCATTATTCTTGGTGGCATAGCCCAGTATGAGACACTATCCTATATTCACGCCGGGTCTTCAAAAACAGGAATACTTGTTGATGAACATCAGGTGGAAGTCCCTGAGAGCTGCAAGCTCGCTCTGGAAGAGATTGGGAGGAAAGATATCGGAAACGAAGTCTTTCAGATCTGGATTCCCGAGATCTGCATTAACCACGAGGATCCTGCCGAGACGCAGTATCACGCAGTTAACATCCACCGCATCTCCGCAAGAGCTCAAAACCACAACATTTGGCATTCTTTGGAGCCTGGAAGCTACGATGGAGAACCGAATAAGACTTCTGGTATCGTGAAGTTCAAAGACGACGAGTTGACTTCTCCGAAGTGTTGGAAAGAATACTTCCAGAACTCGAATGATCAGCATCGATGGTCGAAAGTTGTGTCCTTCTTCTCGAATGAGCATGATAATGGAAGTACAAGAGCTCTCAGTAACGAAACCTCTCCTCAACCGCGGTCAATTGGAAAAACCATCGCTTCTCTGTGTATGACTGCCCCAGCACGTGAATCTACCGATGAGATAGTACCCTTGGATACATCATTTGAGACAACACGTTCACTTCTTGCAAGCATGGTTGATCACTCCCGTCAAAGAACATTTGATCCGAAACTCATCCTTTACGAACAACTGGAGCTAGCTGCAATCCTTGGGCTCGGAACATATTTCAGAGAAGCATCATTAACTACTTCACCAACGGCAACCGAGGTAGTATCAAAAATCAACGAGCCTAATTCTCAGCAAGATGCAGTGACACTCGAGTGTTTAGATACATCTTATCAACATTTCATCGTTCCGCATACCAGCCTCAATACCACGCCACTTAACTTGGTTCCAGCGGGTATCCAGAAGCACCGGGGGTTCAAACTGCATCTGGAACAGAGAGTCATTACTATTGACATTCCAAAGGCCAACGACAAGGATAGCGATACGGGCAGTGACACCAACAGCAACACAAGTAGGACCACGAGCAGAACTCCTAGTAGGACTTCGAGTAGGGCTTCGAGCAGGGCCTCGAGGAAGGCCACTGGCAGCGAGGAGAATAACGGCACAGGCGGCGACACGGGTGGTGACGAGGATGGTGGTGGAAAGGCCAGCAATGAAGGCTCTAAGAACGATCCTCTTGCAGAAGCTATAGCTCTTGCAGAGGCCCTAGCTCTTCCTGAAGTAACGAGCGACGAACTTGCTTTCTTTGAAAACGTGGACCTTGAGAAAATAGACGACGCTTCTCCATCTAGGCTAAAATGGATGAGAATCAAGAGGGACAATGGCGAACGCAACGTATTCATGGACCGGCTGATGGCATTGAAAGACTTGGAGGATTTCAAAAAGCATTGTCTAAAGACAAAATACACAATAGAAATTATGCAGAGGCAAGGAGCTGATATGAGCGAAGAGTGTTTTAATGTTGGTTTTGTAGGACCATCGGAAATTTGTGAGTAGCAAAAATTAAATATTCAGATGCGACATGAGTTGAAGACGTCCTAACAAACCGACTCTAGGCAAATCCGTCATAAGATTATATGCTCATTTCCTTATGTCAATCAATGCTGTACCGGGTGACGATTTCATCGAAACGACAGTAGCACAGCATATAAAAGACAATGACATTACCTTTGATTGCGGCTATAGTTGTACTTGCGACAGCTGTTCACCGGGGCTTACTGAGACAAGCTCTCACGAATCAGGGGTAAGATCAAAAGCCCAGAACTTTGACTAGGAGGCTTGAACTAACAAAGTCTTAGGTTTTATACCTGAGAGATCCTGACATGTTTGATGAAGCAGACCACGGCGGTGATTATGTTGCAAATATACGAAAGAATATGACGGACAAATCGACAAAATTCATTTTCCTCTACTCCTGTTCTACTGTCGACAAGATGGACTCGTTCCGTGAATATCGATGGATCAAAGAGAACGTACCTCATATCTTCAATCTTGAAGTTGTCTCAGAGCACGATATCTTTAAATCTATGCTGGGCAACATACTGGATGAAAGATTCAAGAAGAAGATGGAAATTGAGGGGGGCCTTGACGGAGTATACTGTCGCATACTAGAGCGCCAAGTTGACGGTGGGAACAGGAAGGCCAAAGAAGAGTCATTGAAAGAGGCTTTCTCGAAGATATGCACAAGGCAACTTGACCGTGTTGTCGAAGAACGACAGAACGGGAAGAATCCTGACGAATGTTTGATCACAAAAGAAGATATCATAGGCCCTAGACCGATGGACGCCCTGGATGCAAGCAAGGCGTGGAAAGAGATGATGGAAATGATTGGAATGAACAGCGTTAAAGCTTCTCTGCGCAGTTTTGCCTCCTTAGCTCGGTTGAACCACGAGCGAAAACTGCACGACCTACCTCCACTTCGGACTGCGTTGAATCGAGTGTTTTTAGGTCCTCCGGGAACAGGAAAAACAACAGTCGCCAAATTATATGGTCAGATACTCGCCGATCTAGGAATGCTTTCGAGTGGAGAAATGATCTTCAAGAAAGCCTCGGACTTGATCGGACGATACATCGGGCAGTCTGAAGAATACGTCAAGTCTGCGCTCGAAGACGCCCAAGGTAAAGTGCTGGTGATCGACGAAGCCTACATGCTATATCCGGGGAAACGTTCTGGAAATAGACCTGAAGGCGACATATTTCGAGTTGCGGTCATTGATACGCTCGTTGCAGAGATACAGAATGTTCCTGGCGAAGACCTCTGTGTTATCCTGATAGGATATACAGAGCCGATGAAAGAAATGCTTCAGTGTGCCAACCCCGGCTTGGCGCGACGGTTTCCCATAGAGGATGCATTTGAGTTCGAAAACTTCAGCATGGAACAGCTCGCCCGCGTCCTAGAGCTCAAGATCGATCGGCAAAAACTGGAACTCACCGAGAAAGCCAAAGAAGTAGCATTGCGAGTACTAGAAACGGCCCGAGACCGTCCAAACTTCGGCAACGGAGGTGAAGTAGACAATCTTCTCAGTCGTGCTATAATCAACCAACAACGAAGAATATCAGATGATTCTTCCGTCGACATCTTCACGGCAATGAAACTTCAGCCCGGGGACTTTGATCCCGACTTCGACAGGCATTCCGACTACGAAGCTCGATCCAAGGAAATCTTTAAAGACTTTGTCGGACGTGAAGACATCATTGCCAAGTTTGATGGCTATCAAAAAACCTTCCAGGGTATGCGTCTGCATGGCATCAACCCACGATCTCACGATCTCATACCCCTTAACTTTTTATTCAAGGGACCGCCCGGAACTGGCAAAACCACCATGGCGCGGAAAATCGGGCAAATTTTCTACAACATGGGATACCTCTCCTCCTCAGAAGTAGTCGAATGTTCCGTGTCTGATCTCATAGGCCAGTACGTAGGACACACCGGACCGAAAGTGATAGCCTTGCTAGAAAGAGCGCTAGGGAAAGTTCTGTTCGTCGACGAAGCGTATCGACTTGCCGAAGGACGTTTCGCTAGTGAGGCAGTGGAGGAGCTGATCGACTGCGTCACCAAGGAACGGTTTGCGAATAAGTTGGTTATCATATTAGCTGGGTATGCGGATAATATGGATAAGTTGAAGAATATCAACCCCGGGTTCGTGAGTCGATTCGCGACGGAAATAGTATTTGAGCATCTGTCGCCGGAACACTGCTTGATATTGCTGCAGCGACTTATCGGAGAGTTTGGGATTCGGATAGAGGGTGTGGAGAGAGATACGTTGGAAGGGGAGATCAGAGATAAGAGTCATAAGAGTCTGTGTCGGTTGTTTGCGGATTTGATGGAGACGCGATCTTGGGGTAATGGGAGGGATGTGAAGACTTTGGCAAGGTCGGTTGTTCATCATGTGTTTAGTTCTTGTAGTACTGTGGATACGATGGGTAAAAGCTTGACCATATCTGCGCTGGAGGTGCAGGCTATAATGCAGCAAATGTTGGCGGGTAAGAGGCGGGAAGCATAGGCTATGATGCAGCAAAAGTGGGTAGATAATAGGCGGGGAGTGTATTAGATGGAATGCAGACAAGAATATAAACATCATGTTCGATTACAGAATGAGAAGTTGTCATGAACTCTCTAGAAATGGTAACAGCTACAGAGTGACTAGACTGGATGTGAGAATGACCAGTAGTATAGCATAATCTCAATATCGCCTTCTTTGGTCAGCATTAGTGTTAGACCGTGTTCACTGCTCGTAAAAGAGAGGCTTTCAGGGAGGGTATATTGACTGGAAGCTTCTCATCGTGACTGCAATGAACGTAGGGTAATTGATAAGGAGCATGCATAGGCAACGACGTGACCAGAGCAGAAGCAACGACGAGAAAAATCATCGAGACAGGAGGCCGGCTAGAAGCACGACTACAAACATGCACGATACATAGACGAAAGATCATGCAGTGTAACGGACGTTCCAAACATTGGAAAATACCAATCACTCTCTACTACCCATGGAATAACAATCCGAAGTAACGCACATGCTCCTCGGCATGCACTCCATCCACACTTCATTGTGATGCCGAAACGATGACGACTACCCACCGTCCGCATACATGACAATCTCCAGTTTAGCACGGCGATACTAACCGCATTAAAGCTTTACATCTCGATCAGAAGGAGAAGCATTTACCAACTAGCAAATGAAGGCCATTTCCCAGTCTCCATCCCAACTCCTCGACCCAGGGACCTTGCACATCTCGACTCGCCGTCCGGCACTTCTTCCCCGCAAATACACACCCAAATCCTGCGAACAACGAACCGCAACATACAAATCCGAAACAAAGCTCTCCTATCCACACTGCACTGCCGATACCAAAACCCCACCAATCGACGCTTCCTCTCCACACCATACCCCGCATTGGATCTCTTCTCTTCTTCAACGTTGCATCTGCACTTGCATTCGCCCACGCGTAGAACATATCCACTCAACGCACCGAACATGTGGACCGAACCGACGCATCCCCGAGAAAACCCCAAGCTAACCCTATCCTCGACCACACCCAAATCGCAGCGGAAATGAAATCACGAACCGTTCGTCAACTTAACCCACCAGTCAATCAATCAACTCGTGCCTCAGTATGCGCGGGATGATATGATACATTACTCCAGCGCGTGGGGGGCACTGGAACCAGAACCAGAGAACAGCATTCGGACCGTCTCTCGCTCGCTGAGCCCTGGGATATCTCACGTCATGGCTATGTTACATAGCGAAGTTTCGCAATGAGGAGAGGGGAAAGGAAAGGGACAGGAAAAGAGCGGGTCTGGGGGATTACGTGGGTTGAGGTACTGTACACAAGCTGATTTTACTCGACCCCCATAATTTTTTATCTCTCTCTCCTCGGGTTCGTTCTGTTCAGGAAAAGAAGAGAACAGGATGTCAGACAGGGCTGGGGCTGATTGGGTTGGGACCCTGAACGAATATTCTCGAAGGATTTGGACTTTTTTGCCGCCAAGTAAACGAGAAGACCTGGGGGTGGATGAAGGTATAGATAGGGAAAAGCGCCTGGGCTTGGCGCGGTCTAACTTCAATTGAGAAGGTACTGTTTGTTTTTGCCCGGTACGATGATTGAATGGTGGAAATGATACGCACGCGATGATTCGCTCTGGCAAAAAGGAGAAGATTCGGGATGGGGAAAAGAAGCGTAAGAAAAAAGAAGGGCCCATGGGGAAATGGAAAATGCTGATGAATACATCCGTAAGCTTCAGCACTTCCGCGCAGCATCACCGCATATGTATGTAAAATGAAGCTTATAACAGTTGCTTTCCCAACAGCATGATATTTCCCCCGCAAATGGACGAATGGGAGACAGGATGAGATTCAGCCTGAGTGAGGGGTCGATACTCAGGAGATTTTTGAGGTAGCACGGAAGCTTTTTTTCAACAAATCTAAGCATAATCTACGATCTGTGGTGTGTGTCAAATGCGAGTGTTTTGAAGTACTTCTTCCAAATTTGGGAAATGAACGCGCAATTCTTCATGCAGTGCGTTGAGTCGTGTTGGTGGTATCGTGGGGGAGGTTTTTTCGAAATCGATAGCATATTATACTACACAATAAATGCAGACTTTCGATAACGTGCAAATAATGCCAAATGCGAAATGCGACGTAACTATGGAATTGACACACTCTGGTCACTTGGTGAGGGTTTCTAGACTTCCAGAGCCCTCTGCGCGGGTCGGTGGTAAGGCTATGAATGGTAACCTCCGGCACTATGAGCCGGCTGAAGGAGGGATTTTGGAGGGCGATGCATCTTCGGCATGCTTACCAAATAATGGTAGTACGTCTGTAGAGTTGCATCGCGAATATGATTGTTACGTAGGACAATTCGAGGGTCATATCTTGGGGCTGAATCGCCCACACGACTGAGGGCTTATCGGACAATAGTATCTCAAAGACTGTTGAGATGTGCGGTTGCAACCAGCGACTTTCAGAGCAAGTAACGATGCTGATCGAACTGAACTGGTGAGAAATCAGGGGAACATTGTGACCGGAATGGTAGAGTAAGCGTCCGGAACGGTACGGCTGACCCCGTCCGTTCGTCAGCTTACTATGACAAAAAAAACCGATGGTGAAGATTTTTTTTCTTCCCCTCGTTCAAGAGGCAATGACTACTTGCTGAACGCCAACCTCAGCCTCGCACAAAGATAACTGTTATCCATTGCTCGCTATACGATGCTGACAGCTGAGAGGTCTGGGGATATTGGCATCGACAGGCAAAGCACCTGCTTTATGCCTGCTCGCATGGATTGTAATTTCGACGTCGGCGTTCGATAATGTCGTGACTTCCACGTTCTGCCCTCAAGGCTCATGGATATGGGTTGCCCTTGCTTGACTTCAATTGAGGAGCGAAGGCGCCAGCGATGTTTGAAATATCATGTCATGTAACGTTCTGACGCCATTTCTTACGGATTGGGGAATTTTCAGGTGCGCCGGCTCAAAGATACACATTCGTTCAAAATGTCCAGAATGGGCGAAAGCTAACGAGATATCCCTGTGGTCGCGCAAGGTATATCGCATTTTTTCATTTCAGCAACCCTAGGACGATATTGGCAGGCTGATTGGAAGCTGCCTGGAACCTGGCCTGGATTCCTTGTGGAAGGTGGTGTGATTGATTGACCTTCTTAGTCTTCCATCCGTTGTTCGATCCAAGGTACCGGGACGGTCAAATTGTTGGTGTGATGAATATGCGCATATTGCATGCAGTACGGGGGATCTAGCACTGCAGAATATAGCAGCAGGAGTCTGAGGAATTCGAGAACACAGCCATAATAGATAGTGTCTGGAGCTTGCCAATGCTAGGCCGACATAGGCTGTTTCAGATAACCTATTTCTCGGAACACAGAAGCCCGGCGTTGATGAGAAGTCTGGTTCGTCGGGGAGCGTGATACGAACCACCCGGGAGTGCAAACGGTTCGTCATGTTGGTCGCTAACAGAAGCGCAGAAGAACGCGTGGGATAGTGTCATGTTTTTCGTGTTCGAAACTATAACGGGAGCGCAGCTGCAACGGTCATTGTATGACCGGCGAGGAAGAGAGTGACAGATTTTGTGGTTCTTGTTCCGTCGCCGAGGTCATCCGTACCAGGTTGGAGCAGGTAGTTTATCAAGGTACCAAAGTATATACTTAGAACGTAGAAGTATACTGAGGTTAATGGTGGCATGGGCAAATGGGACGGTGGGAGGAAAGTAATGCATTGCAGTCTGCCTCGTTGAAGGACCAAATAGTGGTACGTGCAATAATGTACAGAGCGTTGAAAAGTTAAAAGTAGACCGTTAGCGTTCCGGATGAGCGCGGATGTAGGGTTAAAGGCTACTTCGTGCATTTGGTTGAAGAGGCCATGGAAGTAAGAAAAGTCCGTATACTTAACTTAGTACTTACAATATAGAGTTATAGTTCAACATGCAGATGTCGGTCGAAATGCAAAATATGAAGCTATCACAACTTAACTCTCAACGAACAACTGAAATGATCGCTGCCGGTTCCAATACTTGCGTATGTATTGTTTTATTTTAAGAAGATAAGAGAAAATCTGAAACTCCTGCTGCAGTGCGCACTGTGCAGTGCATTGGCTCGACGTAGCCCCAAGACAGTTGTGTTCATAGGCGCCCCACGACGGGCCATGAAGGGGAAGGTCAACGCACGTCGCACAGGAAAGAGAGTGGAAGGAGAGTGGAAAGAGAGGGTCAAACGTCGTGGTGACCCACCACACTGAAGCACAAAAGTCTGACGAAGGATTACCGTAAGTTGCCGGTACTGTATTGTATACATTACAAGACTACAAATACAGTGCTTCCTTTGGGTAACCGAGAGGGAAGACGAGGGACTGGTACTGGTACCGAAAAGGAGAAGCTCCCACGCGATTCACGGTCCACGGTCGATGTCATCTCATCGGCTCGAAGTGCCTTATTCCTCGATGCTCCCTGCTGCGCCGCATCTTTTTGTACGAGATGTAATTTCGACTCCATCTATGCAAATGGTCCGTACCGTCCGTTCGGTCGCTTCCCTAAGGCACCCATCTATCTGCTTGGTCTCGCCGCCACTACTTTGCCGTTCAGGATTACGCGAGATGAAGTTTACCAAACTTGAGTCTCTCCTCCGTAGCGAGAAAATCTCGAGTCTGGAGAGGGCCACAATCCGCCCTGCTCGCCCTGCTCGCCCTGCTCTCGTGTAAAATAAATTGCGCCGAATGATTAACTTCCTGGAGGATAAACCGATTGCAATCGAGATTTACATTGCCGGCCAATCATATCCACTTGGTCCCGGAGCGATGCGATGTATGGGGTTAAACCGGAAATTTTGGGAGATCGTTTCCAGTTCTTTTCTGAATCCTTCCGTCTTTTATGTACGTACTGTACTCTGTAAGGTTACTTGGTACAAACCTTTGGGTCAGAGGCGGCTTATTCCAACCTCTCTCTGTATTGTTTGTAGTGCTTTGTATAATTCATGCTATTCACACCGCGGCTTAGCTAGTACGAGATATCTGCTCCAACCAACGCAATGGAAGCCCAGGAGATCTGTGATGTGAGATATGATATGTGTGATGGCGTCAACAAAACCAATCCTCACAGCATCTTCAGCTTATGCCTCGACGGCAGAGCGCAGAGCAATTTCGAAAGCGGCGCGGCTAGTAAAAGTAACTCTTAGAAAAGTACCTATCGACCTCTGTATCTACATCCAGGTGACCTGGTGTTTTGTTTTGTTTTACCAAGGTACCAAGTTACCAAGCCAATAGCATGCTCAAGGGCGTGAGTGGGTCGGAAACAACTTTTGTTTTGCCTCCACTGCCCACTGCCACTTCACTCGCGACGAGTCGAGGTGCGCGTCAATGCTTTGCCCAGATGGAAGTGCTGCGTGTGTATGGTACGGCCATGATTAATATCATTTCACATATCAAGCCAACCGCCAACGATTTCTCAGCCTTACCATCCTGCGGCGCTGTAAAAGGAATGTCGGCTCAGGTCGTACGTGTGGTATAGGCGTGTGACAATTAGCACGCGTCGTGAAAGCGCACCTACTGGCTTGACAACTGAGAGGCACAAGGTCGGGCTGGGTAGGGGCGAGAATCTCTGAAGCTAGGAATCTAGGAATCTTTTCGTAAACCGATGCTTTGGTCACCGTGTCTCGCCTCTTGAAGAATCCGTGGACCAAGCATCCCTACGTCGTCTGTGTCTTTTTCGTCCATGCAATCAATGCACTGACTGCAAAAACGTTGGCTGATGAGTATAAGACGCTTTCTATACTTTCGTACTGACACAGCAGATCTAGGCACGTTTAGAACGGGCCACAATCGGTCCGCTGGAGGTACTGGAAACCACAGCTGCCGAACCGTAGCGCGCAGCTACCACTGTATATTCTGTGCTGTTATACCGGTGCGGCACAGAGCGGAAATGTCTTCTGTCTTTAAATCTTCGCGGAATTCTCATTCACGAGTCAATACTTGTCTTGGATTTCTTGGATTTCTTGGTACACTTCTCACGGGCGCACTTTCCTCTCCCCGACGCTTACCATATACCAGATACCAAATACCAGATAATCTCAAGGTTACATCTTATTTCTTTCCGAACCTGATCAGCAGCTGGGTACAGAGCACTATCAAAAGAGAACAATATTGGATTGATTGACGGAACGCGACCAGGCCAACCCTTGGGTATCGAGCCCTTCCGGGAATAAATGATGATAGATCCTTGTTTTAGCGTACTTTAATGTAAGACTTTGGACCTGCGTTCTGCACCCTGCACTCTGCACGTTAAAAAGAAGTTAAGAAGTCAGTTGGGAGGGGGGCAAAGGCAAATGAGTGGTGTACCTCAGTTTAGTGGAGGTGGAGGGACAGCTTACTCGGAACATTTTCCCACACCAGAGCTGGCTAGCTATTACGAGAAAGTGCATACGGAGTACTGTACAACTTGCATGGGAATATGCAAAGCAGCGCAGCAGAAAACTTTGTGAGCATTTTTGCTCGTCTGCTCCACCCAGCTTCAAGCAACAAGAGTACAGAGTAATCCATACATCCATACCATACCATTGCATTCGGGGCTGACTCTGCACTCTGGAAGACCCTCATGGGTTTATTTGCCCGTACCAATTACCTCCGAGGACGTCTCGTGGAGAAGAGTCCTAATGCGGAGACAAAGCCATTTTACCCTAATGCCGACTATATCAGATTGGGATGCGGGTACCGAAGACGCGATGGGGAGGTGAGAGGAGCAGCAGAGAGGGTGGACCACATTTTGTACAGTATTCCCTTAGCTCGGTCGTTTTTCTCAGGGGGTCCATGTCGCCTGTGAAATCGACTATGCCCAATCAACTGGCGAGATCTTCTTCTCTCTACCGTTCGTGCCCTTTTCAACACCTTTTAGACAACTTAGTAAAGGTCCCTCAAAGCCGCCATCTACCAATGATTTGTTTCTCTTGCTCGTATATTCGGGACCCTCGACGGCCCTCTCGTCACTACTTCGATAGATGGCAGATAACCCGAGCGAAAAAACCCAAAAATCCAAAATCGCCCTTGTCCAGATTGTTGCATTTTGTTCGATTTTCTACCAATCATAACCAACTGTTGCTCATTTAATCCCAAATCTGGGTAAATGTACTAAATCATCCTTAGGCCGTCAACACTTTATCCGCGATACCGCATGCTCTTTGGCCGGAACGGTCTTCTTGGGCTTCCAGGGATCCACCACTTTGCCCCAAGGGAGGAAGGGAAAGGCATGAAGAGCTCTCTGATCCCGGCTCGTCGTGGAACCATAGAGCATGCATGCTTTATACCCTCGTGTGCCTCCGCTACTACATGCTCCACTATGGCATCTTGGGCCTCGCACCTCTCCGCCTTATACATATGCAGGCCCGCAGTTCCCATTCTACTTTTGGATACTTTCTAATTTACTCTCTTTTTCGATCCCCCAGGTATAGACATACATATAGCATCATATCTTCCCCAATATTTACAACCCTTTCTCCTTGTTGCCTTTTGAGTTCTTTGTCATCTGCAAGTACCAGTTAGAGCATCCGGTAATGGCTTCATGAACCCATTGACCTCTTCCTCACGGGTTACGCACCACACAGCGTTCAAAACACGCTTGGATACCATTTCCGTCCTTAGTCACCGGAATACGTCTATGAGGGGCAGAGGTGTTTGAGGATTCACACGCACAGCAGCACATCATTGTAGAAATAGTCTTTCATACCTTTCTTTTTTTGTTTATTTCGGCACCCCGTCGATCCTGTCTGAGCATTCGGAATAAACGCACCTGCTAGCTCTCAACCACACCCTCGGGTCGTTGGCACCCAAATCTTCACGATGAATTCCTCTTCGACGGCTTCATTCCAAGGGAGATGCCCTGCTCCCTTTCTCGACGCAAGTCTCTTCCCAGAGACCGGTGGATGTATGTGACTCTTCTTCCGTTGAATATATCATGATGCTGACCTTATTCTCAAGTCACGAGTGGAAGATTTTGCTCGAAAACTTTGGGAGTTATCTGCTGCCTACCATGTCCACAGAGCGATTGGTTGTACTCGGAAAACATCAACACCATCACCGAGTCGAGCAACTGGATCAACGTAGCAGCAATGCTATGCTCGGTCTTTCTACTAGTGTCATTCGCCTTCCTGCCAGTTGACAAAACTCACAGACATTACCTTAGCGTATGCTTGACTGTGGCTACTATCATGATGCAGGTGAGTAGAATCCTCAACACCACTGCAGTCCTGAATCTAACGCATTCTTCCTGTAGCTGGGCTTTATTATACCACTTGGTGCCAACCCAGACCAGTGCTTTAACGAAATCACCCCGAACGATATGAAATCTAGTGTGACATGTGCCTTCTCCGGTGCATTCATAATGGCTGGCGGGTGGTGTGGTGTTATGTGGCTATTCCTTCGATCATTGGCCCTGCATTTGCAGATCTGTTGGCAGGTAGTTCTCGGAAAGATGTTTATGTGGGGAGCGCTGGTGACTGGATGGGGCATACCTGCGATTGCGTTGACCTTCGCCTTGGTCTTCAGCGGTGTTTCCTTCCGATTCGGCAACACCTGCCACGTCAACCACAAGGACAGTCTTGCTGATTTCTGGATCCCGTTGCTCGTCTTCTCGGGTGCGACCGTCGTGATGCAATTCATCACCTTCGGATACTGTATCAAAGTCTATCTCGCTTCCTTGTCCGACACCTCGAACACAACCAACAGTTCTGGAGTCCTTCCGTCATACACAAACAGCGTTCGAACGATTTCTCCCAAACAAGCCTACCGCCGAGTACGCCGTGTGATTGAATTGCAGTGGAGAGGCATCACTCTCGTGCTTTTGATTGTTGCTGACGTCATTTTCTTCGCAATTGTGTTTGTTTTCATGGATGATCTCTCGACGAATATTCTAAAGGATCCCATGAAAGCTCAGGAGTGGCTGACGTGCATTCTCCGAACCGGTGGCGATAAAGAACAATGTCTTCCACTCGCGAACAAGTTGGTGGTCAATGAAGCCACCGTGGCCGCAGTTCTTGTCTTGTTATCCGTAAGTTTCCCACATCACCTGCATCAAGCTTACACGCTAACACCCGTACTAGATGAACGGCATCTGGGCCCTAATCTTCCTCGGAAGACTATCCATGTTCACCGGCTGGTACGAGATGATCCGCGGCAAAGTACGACCCAACAACGAATTTGTCAGCGCAGACGCGCACCACACGTACAAAGACCCCGGCAATTACGAAATGCTCAGCAAAGACCGCGACAACCGGGACAGCAAAGGAACTGAAACATACACGAGCGTGACGCCATCCGAAATAACCGCCATCTCGCCCGTCGCCAAGAGCGGCCGCGAAACACCGGATTACTTCGGCAGAGAAGCAAGATACAAGTCGCCGTCGCGATCATTTTCGTCGCCCAAGCCTCCGCAGTCGTGGGATTCGACTACCACTTACGCTCCGCCTATCGATCCGCTGGCTATTAATAAGACATAAGCTCAAGCATGGCGAGGGAAATTTTCTTATCATCTACAATTCTCCGATTTATTTTTGACAATCAATTATCACGGTCATCGTATCCGAGGCCGGACACGCATCCACGATGCATGAGTGAAGAAGAAAGACAGTCGATCAGACAGCCAAGTCAAGAAGGAACGACTCGCTGGATACAAATGCACATGGGAGGGACAGAAAAAAAAAACATCACATAACCATGCCCCAAGGCAGGTAGGACAGCTGGCTGCATAACAAGGAAGGTCGGTTGGTCGATCGGTCGGTGGGAATGGGAAATTAAAGAGACAACAAGCGTCCCTTGCACATGTCAAGGTTGAGGTTTTGGGCTCAGGGTCGGCGAACAGGAAAGGGACGGAATGGAACGGAACGGATCTGCTGCATAGCATGCATGAACATATCACGAAACTATATATACCCTTATTATTATTAGCACTGACGGAAAGGCGTCAAAAAAGGAAAGACAAAATGCCGTGCTTTCATGGCAGGTTTGTACTGTACTGTATTGTACATAATGTACGAATTAGATGTTTGAGGATAAAACCAGGAAAGTCTGGATGGGGGCAGCGCAGTGCGATACTCGCTGGCTCATGTTTATATATTAATGCTCTATCTATCTATTTCTCTGTAAACTATACTCCACTACTAACGTTCATATGCTTCAAAGCTTTCTAAAAAAAATTGTCTTATCTCTCGGTGTTTTAAGTATAATCGATGTGATATACATATATACATTGCTACTTATTCTGACAGTGTCTCCTACCAACTCACAGCAATGTCGTATACTCGTTCATTCACCCATCCATCCTACTCCATCATAGCAACCCCTCTGCTCTTCTTCTTCCTACCTATCCAAAATCAACCCTCTATAGATCAATTACCCTAACCTCCATCCACCAATTCATCCACGCCCGCGGCCCGCCGTGATCCAGATTTCACCTCGCACCACCACACTCCTCAAGTATTTCAACGATACCAGCAGCTAAATCTGTATCTATACCTACCTACCTGTACATATCCTCCCCATCCATCATTCCCATCCCTCCACATATCCACCCCTCACTCGTCCCGTTCTAATCCAACACACCCCCTCCCTTCCTTCCGCTTCTCCTCAAAAGGCCTATCTGATATGCCTACCCGCCACTTTTCATTATACCTTCACTCCCTGCCTCCTACAACCCGCTACTAGGTCTTCCCGCATAACCACTTTCCTTTAACACCTTATTCAACATCTTACACCTATATCACACTTCTCTCCTCTCCTTCACCACATTACGACATACCATTCTATTTCTTTCCTCCCCTTTCCGCAAGCATACACATACCTTTCCATTCCCACTTTGAGACCGACTTCGTGGTTTGCACTTCCTTCGTAATATTACAGTGTAGTGTAGTGTTCTAATCACGCAATCCATCCCCTCTTCCTCTCACGGCACCTAGCCTTCAAGCAATCGCATCTTCCGTTCGAGGGCTCATTGCATAGATACATCAGCATAGCAAGGCGACCTTGGCCTCCCATCAGATATTGACCTCTTTCGACTGATAGGGGAGATAATATCAGATTAGGTCAGGTTAGGTGCATTTAAGCACATTAGCAATCACACACCACTCACGACCTACCATCACCGCTGAAATAAAAATCTGAAACGAGAAGAATAGCCCCTGCAGTTCATAAATGCATGAGTGAATGCCACCATCTTAAATACTGCTACACAATACCGTTGTCTCCCCAAATCCATCATTCCTAAACCATCCAACCTAGAACACCCACCCATAAATCCATCTCCCCATATATCAATCAACCCACCCACCCATAAAACCCACTAATCATACAACATTCACCACTCTAACCTCTTTCGCCAGTACATTGCATAACTCCACTCTGATCCCCGCGCCCATGAGAACATGAATCCATAAACGCTGCGTGTCGCTTAATCGATCATTTTCGCTCTTCACTTCGACGAATCTAACTTCTTTTTTCCTTTCCTTATTTCCTCCCCCCTCCAATTTGACTATCCCTTTCTTCTCTTCCCCTTCCTCCTCTACCTCCTCCCGCTCCTCCCCCCCATCCCACAGCACCAAATCCGGCACCCCACCCCCCCTAACCCCATACTCCTCCACCAGCACCCTCATAACCCTCCCCAGCCCCTCCCCCCCAAAACATCTCACACACTCCAGCAAATCCCCCACCTCAAACTCCCACCTCAACCCCACCACACACGTCCTCCTCTCATAATGTTCCTCCCACACCCTCTTCACAATTCCCTCCGCCGCGCCATTCTCAATCTCCACCAACCGATGTCTAACCTCCGAGCTACGACTCGGCAAAAACGCATCCGTATGCAAGTCCAGTGGACAAGTCTGATACTCCGTCTGGAACACATTCGGAACATACAAGAACAAGATATCGAAAAACAAGTACGCGAAGAGCGTCTTCAGGATCCCGCCTTCGGAATGGTAGCCCTTGAGTCCTTGGGCGCGGTAGTGCGAGAGGGCGAGTTCTTCCACGGTGCATTCGCCTCCTCCTTCATGTTCATCTATCCAGATAGTTTTGGTGCTGCGTTGGCGCTCTTCGATACCGTTTGGGGCGGTGGAGCGACGGCGGAGAGTGGTGGGTGTGGGGTATTGTTTCTTGAGCTGGATGCCGTGGATCGTGACCTCGATGGGTTTGGCGAGGAGGACGTGTCCGAAATCGTGTTTTTCTCGCTTTGGAATCTTGAGGCTCTTTTCGAGTTTGCGGATGCGTTTTTGGAGGTCGTAATGATATATTGTGTGGCAGTCGCGGTCTTGGAGTCCGCTTTCGCAGGTGCTGAGAGAGATGCGTTTCCAGTGTCGTTTTTGTTGTTCGATGTCTTTGATGCCTTGAGGCGGCCGTAATGCGTGCATGTAGTGTTCCTCTAGGAGGGCTTTTCGCTGATACCATGAACCTCTCCTAGCAGCGTGGAACAACCTCTGATCAAGGAGTTCACATAAAAGATCGTACTCTTTCTCATGCTCCTTGAATCGCCCAAGTACATAAAGAGTCTTATGCACAATGCGAGTGTAGACCCACGCGGGCGAAAATCTACGAAGATAAGCACCTTCTCCGCTTTCGTATATGCGGTCTTCTTTGCGTTGTTCCTCCTCTCGGAGGATCTTCCATCGAGGATAAACCTCCTCAAATATCTGCATGACTTGCTCGAGACCTGATTTACCAGGATTGCCATTGAATTCGAGTATGCTATCAACACGGTATTGTGTACGAATTGAAGCCTCGAATTCGAGAAGCGCGGATCTTGTAGGGAATATATTGGTGGAGCGAGAGACAATATAGGAAGGGAAGTTGCGACGAGAGATGCGAGCAAGAATGATAGTGGTTAAAGATTTGTCCGTCCATTCTGTTGATCTATAGAACACGAGGTGTACTCTTTCGAATAACTTCAGAGCAGGTAGCGAAAGTCGTATGCATGGACCCGTCATTGTCATGACTTTTCGGAAGAAGTGAACGTCCCTGTTCACATGATCGAGACTATCATCCTCCAGTTCTGCAGGAGATTCTGGTTTGGACTTAAGCCCACTATCTGCCCTTTTAAGGCCGACATAACCAAGACCGCTCTGGCATTGACTTGTTTCACGAAGTGCTTTCCGCAGATCAGCTTTATTCTTTCCTTGAACTTTCAATTCTTTCGCCAGGGTTTTAAGCTCGTCTAGATTCAGCAAAGACAAAGCTTCATCTAAAGTCTTAATTTCATCCTCCGAGGAATCGGCAAATGTAAAACTATCTTCAAGAATGATATCCTGCGGTGCTAGCGCCTCCGCAGGATTAGTTTGAGTGGACGCCGTCGAAGGCGGCAAGTCCCTAGCAGACTGAAGAATCTTAGAGGCAGCAGGGACATCTGTAAGATCACCATGATATCCCAGACGATTGATCCTATGCCAGACTGAAGTTTTCCTCAGAAACAAACGTACATATCTAAACGTATAAGTCAACATGACCTTCAAGCTTGTGATGAAGACTTACAGATGCTGAGCCTCATAATCCAAGTCCCTCCATTGCCTAAAGACCTCCAACTCTTTTTCATCAAATAAGTGACCCTCGTCTTCTAGCACTGTCTCCAATGCAAGATTAAAGGCATCATTATAGATACTGCTTTTCCCCCTCGTCCACGTTCTCTGAACCAACCTCGATTTCAGATCATCAGGAAGATCCGTGCCCTCAGCACGCATTGCTTCATAGTGCTCGATTGCCTCTTTGTCAGTATTTACTTGCGGTAGAGCGCTCTCGAGTTCTGTAATCCTCGGAGGCACATTGGCCTCCAACTCCACATCATTGTCATCGTCATCGTCGTCATCAGAATCAGGAATCTCAGATCTCGTCGGTCTCCTAATTGGACTATGATTCCTAGAAGTGACCGACAATGCATCTTCATCATCCGAAGCGCCCCGCGAGCTCAATTCATCCCCATCTGTATTTTCAGTCGTTTTCAGCCTTTTCTTCGGCGGGAAGAAACTGTCCTTGATACTTAATGATGTAGCCAATTTCTGAGCCCTCCGACCTAACATCACGTTATTCTTTGTAGGTTTGAGATCTTTGAGAACCATTCTACCGAATTGTTATACGAACAAAACTCGAATTCATCGCCACTGCACAATTTCATTGTGTAAACGATATATTATTTAGTTCCATCTTTTGTTCCAAGCAGGCGCGTCCCACTAGTTACCCATGTACGCGAACTCACATGAGCACGCGACCTTCCGTACTCATACCACAATAGCAGGCGCAGAGAGCTCCAAACAATAATTTGCATAACACACAGTGAATTGCACCAATTGACCCACCATCTACACAAATTTGCATTCATAATCTTCATAAAACTTCTCAAAGCCATACCTTTGCAATGTCCCAATCCAATACACCAGATCCAGAGCAAAACAGCACGCCTACACCCAACAACAGCATCAGCGCAGCAGCACACGCATACCAACTCGCAATGCAGAGCCAACAAAATTCCACGCCCGCCGCGTCCTCGTCGGCGACTTCTTCTGTCTTGCAAATGCCTGGCGCGACACGAGATGTGGTAATGGAGGATGTGCCGCACCATCGCCCAAATGTATGATTTACTTCCCTCTTCCCCTCTCCTCCCACAAATCTCCAAATCTCCCACTCTCCAATTCACTTACCACCCAGTCGCAAACCCTCGACTTACATTCTCCCCTACTTCATAGTCCCCCGCCATCCTGCCCCCCGCGCAACGCTCGCATAGTCCCATCCTCCCACCCTCTCACACACAGTCGCAGAACATAAACCCAAATACTGCGAACTCGCCCATTCCCCCACGGACAGGCACGCCCAAACCCAATGGTATAACTGCATCCAATTCTGCGGCCAACGAGCAGTCGACTTCGCGCGCTACATCGCAGCATCCCGATCCTGGTCCTGCGATGCCGAGTGAGGCGAGTGTGCATGGTGGTTCTGCGAGGAGTTACTTGAATGGGAAGGTGACGGGGGTTCTGCTGGAGGGAATGAAGGTGCTTGCTAGGGATCAGTGAGTGTTTTTCTACTCTTGTTTCTTTGGTCTAGGGTATTAGATTGCTATCAGGTTTTGCGGTTCACGAATTGAACACTACTTGACGGCAATGGAGTCCTGCGTTGCTAACTTTCTTCGTCTACAGACCCAAAGATCCTTTACGAGTATTGGGAGAATATCTACTGGCCAAATCTAAGGAGTTGGAAGGAAATGGTAATTGATGAGAGAATGCTAGATATCTTATATACCCCCGGGCATAAAAGTAGGTGGTCAACTTCAGGCGCATGGGAGTTCGTGTGTACGTTATTGTGGGATGGGCAAATTTCAGCAGCATTTGGACAGCAAGATAAAGTAGTCTTGGAAGTGCGTTTCTTGATATTTCATTTGCTAGGCAGTATTCCTGCTACTAAGCTCTACAGCCTTTCTCAGCATGTAGTGTAATCGTAATGCAAATAACATTGGTGCACACCCCAACTCCATATCCGTTTTCTTCCATAAAAGAACATTTTTATGCGACCATGGTGGAAGCAGTGGCGCTCTCGTATCTCCAGGTTGGTGGGAGAACACCAACAGTCTTGTAGTATCGGGAGAGACGGTGGATACGGGATTCGATGAGAATAAGACGGAACTTGGAGTCCTTGTCTTTGCGGTTGCGCTCAAGATGCTTGCGGACGGCAACAGCCTTTGGTTGACAAGTTAGTAGGAGGAATCGTTAGCACATAGGATCCTGGAGAACATACCTTCTTGATCAACATGTAAAGGTCCTCTGGAATTTCAGGAGCGAGGCCTATGTTGTCTCTCTGTCAGTCTATGACCAAGCAGAGGCAGTTGTAAGATTCAAATTGATACACCGTGGATGTACTATAATCCGACAATGCCAATTATGAATGTAGTCATATAATGGGAACCGTACCGTTGGATTTGAGAATTCTCAAGATCTTGTTACCTATAGAAATAGAAAAATTAGCTTCATAGTCCACCAAATCGAACAACAATGCTGTGCTAATCGCACATAGCACAAAACAAAGCTCCACATACCAGTAACAACCTTAACTTGAGCAACACCGTGGGAATCCCTCAAGACAACACCGATTTGGGAAGGAGTAGCACCCTTCTTGGCGAGCTTGCAGATTTGGTCGACGACCTGCTCAGGAGTGGTCTTGAGCCATGCTGGAGGAGCGCGGGAGTATGGAATGGCAGAGGCGGAGATACCCTTTCCCTTTGAATGAAGACGACCCATTGTTGCGGTTGGTTGGCGGCGACGAAGTTTGTCGTGTAAATTGAGATTGTCGAGAGGTGTTAGGGAGGAAAGTTCGAAATGTTCGTCGTCGCGAAAATTGTCTGCGTGGGATTCGAGTTCGTTTAGCGTAGGGTTGAGCTAGAATTTGAGTCTAGTACGGTTATGGTTAGACATTTTTTATCCGCTAGGAAATTTTTACCTTCTGAACGTTCTTAAAACCAAATCGCGAACCTGCAACTTCTTTCCTACTTCGTACAACTTCATGGTATGCGCGCGATTCAACGAATCGTTGCAAGTGCCCGATTTATTAATGTAAGTTCTTCCTAATTCTTCATCTAGTTGACCGAGAAGATCCAATGATGATATCATAATATTACATTTTTCTGGTACCTCTTGATTTAGGACTTCCTGCGGGAAGGACAATGATCTTAACGGACTTCTGACTGACCTTCTCGGCCAACAATTATATCATGACAAGTCTCTTTTCTCAAGTAGTTACTGACTTTGATTATAGATAGTTATACACCCCTTTCGACTTAACTGATGATCGAGGTTGAAAAACACGTGGTATCGGGACCAAAATGTAATGGTCTGCATGTTTCTGAAAGATCTGGGTTTTTGGTGACAGGACAAGTCTTCTGAGAGTGGTTGCTCAAGCAAAGACTACGCTAGGATTTGTTTTGCATCACAGGTAGGTTTACAGGCAGATATCATGGAGTACAAACCCAATCAACTATTCACTTTACGAAATTCACTTAAGACTGCTATAAACACCGTGATTACCTTCATGATCCTCTCTGTATGTTTATGCCAATGACAGTTTGTGCCTCCAAAATACGTAAAAAGCATCGAACAACACGTTGGACGAGGTGTCGTTCTAACTACAGACGTGCCGTCAGCAACAGTTCTTCGCATCACCTAGCGTAACCGGGAGATCTGATAACTTAATGATCGTACGAAAGGTATACAACTACTGAAGCAAATGAAAATTAGATCGAATCCGTGAAATATGCACACTGCTGTGCTGATTCACGCTATAACCTCCTATCACTTCTCACTGCGATCACTGTGTTGCTTTACTATGTCAAGCAATTAGTCATGAGATAATACGATTTTTAACAGGAATTTCTCTATGATATGAACCCGAACTCATTAGTAAGCAGGCCTGTGACGGTTAGGAAACTTTGACTATCTGCTTTTTCTGAATATGTTAAGACTCTTTTGTACCAGTGAAAGAAGACCCGGTAATGCTAAAATTACAGAGAGATACCAATTTGAGACTGGCGGAGACGAGGAGAACTTGATTGCCTGTGATGGTGAGATGGCCAAATAGTGTTCCTGTGTATGAGAAGCTTGAGCTTGGAATGGGGCTGGGAGAGTAGGGGATGGGGATGTATGTAACGCTGAGCCCGAGTGTCCTAAATCTTGGCTGGGCATCTACCAGGCGCTGACTTCGAAGTTCTCCTGCAAACAAATTAGTAAGGGCCCTGGGAGTGGTGATCAGAAAGAAATATACCTCTGGGAAATATGTAGTCACCACAGTGCGATCTGCAAACTTTCTCCCTGCAAGAGCACGAAGAGCCTTGCCTGCTGATTCGGGACCATCGAATTTCACGAAAATCTTACCCACACCACTGGATTGTCTGCTACCACCAGTGGGTCTCGGAATCTTCATGTCAAGCACTTTCCCGTATTTCTCGCATTCCTCCTTTACATCTTCGCAGATTTCTGTCCTTACGTCAGTAATCATAAGTAACGAGACCAAGAATTTCACTGACCCTCATATTCATCATTGTCAATGAGCTCTTCAGGTGTGACCATGTTGAGGAGTTGCAACACTCTACCATTCTCAAGATCTGCCGAGGTTGTTCCAGCAAGCATAGACATAGCATTAACGCTCATTTCTAAACCGGAAGCCTGAGTGTTACCAATGCTGGCTCTCTGGGCTTTCAGGTGCTTATCACCAAGCTCCAAACCATTGAGTCCTTCAACGGCAATATCGGTCACTGCAGGATCAGTGTACTCGCAGAATGCAATTCCCTTTATTCATATTAGCAACTTATATTTCACATCGATTCCATGAACTTACTCGTGATTCTTCAGTGCTGTTGTCTTTAACCAGCACAAATGCTTTGAGCTCCCCGAATGACACTAGAAGCTCCGTGACTTGCTCATCTGTCAAGTATAGTGGGATGTTGGTAACACTGATCTTATCCTGGGTGTCAGGGACGACGTTAGAAACCACACCCGGTTCTTGCGGCGCTTCATCAGTAACGGCAGGCACAATATAGTCCTTTGGACGACGAATGGAAAGGCCCTGTGAGTCCACAGATCCATTTCCTGTCACCATATGGTCATTGTCCTCCATCGTGATCCCATCGAGAGCCAGTGCCACAGTTGCATCGGATGGTGCTTTAAATTCGAGTAGAGCAAAAGAGCCATCTTTCGAAACCTGCGCTGAGATACAAGGGTCAGAACCTTCCACAACATTCAATCCATTGAGTTGAAGATTGAAAAACCCAACGATAGTCTCTTCGTTGGCATTTGGAGGAAGATTGTGAACAAGAAGACGCTTCGATTGCCTGGAGTTGGATGGCTTGAGGGCTGCATTGGTGACCGATCCGCTGGGTTGTGCCATAAAAGCCTGCAGTTTGCTTGGGTCCATTGGCTGTTGTCTTGGTGCTCCCGGTAGAGGGAACATTCCGGACAGCTTAGCTTGCTCTGCAGTGACATTCTCGTATCCTGGAGGCTTGATGTCCCATTGTGTCAGTCTGCGCTTGCGCTCCAAAATTGGAACAATATCTGTCAAATCTGGCGTAGGCTCCTTCTTCTTTGGTGGAGGACTGGCACTCTTTTTCCTATCTGCCGCCCGCTGAGCTGCAAATCCTCCATCACCACGGTCCCCTCGATCGCCTCCCCGTCTGTTATCTCCACCACGCCTATCGCTGAACAAGTCTCTATCCCGTCGTGGTGGTCTGTCATCATCTCTTCTGGCATCACGTCTAGAATCTCGATCTCTGTCCCATGCTCGCTCTCCGCCTCTTCGGTCTCTGCCTGAATATCTCTCTTCGCGCTCTCGTTCTCTATAGTCACGGCTTGCTGAATAGGAATCTTCTCCGTCGCGACGAGCATTTCTTGACCCTCGATGTCCTGGTGATCGCGAACGTCTGCGATCTCTATCCCCGCGGCGGTCATCTCGAGACTGAAATTGTGAGCAGGG
This sequence comes from Rutstroemia sp. NJR-2017a WRK4, assembly GCA_002946385.1. Classification (NCBI taxonomy): domain Eukaryota; kingdom Fungi; phylum Ascomycota; class Leotiomycetes; order Helotiales; family Rutstroemiaceae; genus Rutstroemia; species Rutstroemia sp. NJR-2017a WRK4. The sequence continues at coordinate 59,188 of NJPR01000059.1, forward strand.
CATGATTTGGCAAAGAGATAAGGTATACCTACGTGATAATCTCTCGATGAGCCGTGTCGGCTATCTGTTGATGCTCTTTTGTCAGTACTGGCTCCACTTTCTTCTTTGGGTTTTGTCGATGAAGATGCCATGCCTCTAGATGAATAGGTGTCGCCGTTCATATTGGCGTTTTAATACAGCTATTTTCCAGAAATTTGATGTAACTTTTGATGTGGTTGGTGCATTTAAAGACACAGGCGGAATTTTTTGTAGGAGGCTGTCGCGAAGCTCAATTGAATTTCGCGCTAAATTTAAGCAACTGGTACCTGGAGCAGCGCGCCAATTTCCACAACGACAACAATTGAATTACCACAATGGGCAATCTGAGAACATCCGACTGGCGGAAGCTTCCTGTAAGCTTGGCGGAGCTTTGTATAGATACTACTTTGCGCTGTGGACAATCTTTTCGGTGGAAAAGGGCTGTAGATGAAGATATTTGGTATGCGACTCCCTTTGAAGGTTGATACAGGAGCTGATATCGGAGAGGTCTTGCGCTCTGTCTGGCCGTATACTCTCACTCAAACAAGACTCAACTCACCTCCATTATCGAACAATATTCCCCGATTTCAAATTACCATTGTCTCCCACATCTTCAACGAAGACCACAGATGTCGATGAAGATGAGGAGACAGAGTCGTTGCTACGGCGGTACCTTAACTTATCACCCAATCTGACCGAGTTATATGAGCAATGGTCTTCAGTTGATACAAATTTCAAGAAAAGAGCACCCAGATTCACGGGAGTGCGTATTCTCAAGCAAGATGCATGGGAGGCACTGGTAGGATTCATATGTAGCAGCAACAATAATATTATAAGGATATCTCAAATGGTAAGTTCCGAATCAGCTCAATGCATAGTGTACATCTAACTGTCTTATAACAGGTCAATAATCTGTGTCTACATTACGGGCCTCTGATCGGCCATGTTGGGGACCAACCTTTTCATGATTTCCCACCACCGGAAGCGTTAACTGGCTCGGGGGTAGAAGCACACCTGCGTGCGCTCGGGTTTGGATATCGAGCGAAATACATTGCTCAGACTGCGTCAATAGTGGCAGATAAACCCAAGGGATGGCTTCAAAGCCTATGTAATCCGGAAACCGTCGATGTGCCGTTTAAAGGAGAAATACCTCCTGGTGGCCGAGAAGGATACAGAACAGCTCACGAAGAACTCCTTGCACTTCAGGGTGTTGGTCCCAAGGTTGCTGACTGTGTCTGCTTGATGGGATTGGGCTGGGGAGAAGCTGTCCCCGTGGATACCCACGTCTGGCAGATTGCCCAAAGAGATTATAAATTTGGAAAAGGCAAGCACAAAAGTCTCACCAAAGCCACGTATGACGCGATTGGCGACCATTTTAGAGCGCTGTGGGGAAAAGAGGCTGGATGGGCACACTCGGTCCTATTCGCTGCGGATCTTAAAACATTTTTGGACAAGCTCGTTGCAAAGGTGGAAATCGATGTTGATGAGGTCAAAATTAAGCAGGAAAACGGTGATGTTTTGGAGCAGAAAAAGGTCGCAGTGAAGAGGGAATATGTTATGGATGAAGTCAGGATCGAGGAAGAGGAAGAGAAGAAAGATACCAAGCCATCTGCTAGAAGTATAAGGGCAAAGAGAAGAAAACTGTAGAAGCTTGTAATATATATGTAATATAATAATGTACTCATTATCTCGCGGCTTCCGTCGCCAACAGCACTTTTGTCTTTGATAGTCCATTTATATCTAACAGTACCGGCAAGGCGATCTAACTACAGAGTACGTACGTGATCAATCATCTAAATGAGTCATGAAACAGTCATTTGACGTTCTTCATCCGAAGTATCTCAAGTGGATGTCACGATCACAGAGAAGCTCCTGCAAAAAGCTTGGATCACAAAAAGACCCTTAGGCGAATGATATTCCTCCCCCACACTCTTGCGATTTCTAGAACTCCGCATCAACACGATGGGCTGGCTAGACTTCAACACAAACTCCAAAAAGGAAAAAGAGAATAACAGATTGCCGGTGTCATGGACTGACAAACTAAATGCGACGGATTGGTCGCACTATACGGATCCGAGAACGTTGGTTCCAACAATCCTCTTGACCACCACTATTTTAATTTCGTCGCGCCTATACCGCTCCTACCTGCGCCGCATTCCGGAGGCAGCGTATATTCGCCCTGGCTTCTTTAGGAAGCGCAGCTTATTTGGCGTGGTTACCAGAGTCGGGGATGCAGACAACTTCCATTTATTTCATACACCAGGCGGGAGACTTGGGGGTTGGGGTTGGTTGCCGGGACGAAAGATACTACCCGAGAAGAAAGACTTGAAGGGGAAGACGGTAAGGCCTGCCCTAGGCAATAAAACTCGCTCTCGTGTCCTGAAGCTCATCCAGATCCTCCGCAGATACATGTTCGTCTAGCAGGAATCGACGCGCCGGAAGGAGCGCATTTCGGCAAGGTCGCGCAACCATTCTCAGCAGAAGCTCTCGCATGGCTCAAAAACTATATCCTCAATCGTCGGGTGCGCGCATACATATACAAGAGGGACCAATATGATCGCGTAGTAGCGACGGTCTACGTACGACGGTTCCTGTTCCGGAGGGACGTTGGGATGGAAATGTTGAAGGCAGGAATGGCGACAGTGTATGAGGCCAAGATGGGCGCCGAATTCGGGGATTTCGAGGAAAAGTACCGAGCTATCGAAGAGCAGGCGAAGAAGAAGAAACTGGGGATGTGGTCAGGAAAAGCGAAAGATTATGAGAGTCCAAGGGACTATAAGATTCGCACGGCTGCTGTCAATCCTCCGAAATGAACAAAAAGGCACGATACCCACATATTTCTTTTCTCCATGAAGATATAAATTAGGCAGTTTGTAATAGACCTTGTATTGGCGGCTAGGGAGTGGCATGTGAGTCTAGATCTCATTAGAGCATTTGCATCTTAGGGGGAACTCTTCATAGGTGTAGCTGTCATATTACATAGACTTCAATGTCGACGTATAAATGTTTAGAAGGGATGAACTTGAATCATGACAGGTTTCTTCATGCGTATCACCCGGGGACATAGCCATTCTACGCACGCCCCGAGTAGACAATTGTCTAGTTACATTCCAGAAATAACCCCTGGCAACGCGGGTTGGTGAGAAAAGAAGGACAACACCATAAAACCAAAGTACCTAAGTAGCGGCCGGTATTTAGTATTTACAACACAGAGCGAGGAATGGCGCGGGCGAAGTCGTTGCTGTGAGACTGGACGTTTTAGTTACTATTCATAGAAGCTACATACGAAGAAGTACGTACTTTCTACTGTAAAGACCAATTCGTATTTGGGCACGAGCTTTAAACAATTCCCCATAGCCAATTTGGCAAGCACGGATATGCCTTGAAGCGTTTCACCGCCGTCCAAAGGTAGGGAAAGTCAAATAATCCAGCAGAAATCCAACCCAACCACCTCATACACATCCGCTTACACTCTTTTCCTTCCCTTTTTGTGCGCGCTTCAACTCCCACCTTTCCCCAAACTCTGCCACTCCCACTCTTTAATCGTAGCACTGAACTCAGTTTCCCTACCTACTTTGTCACTCTTTTACAACTTTCCCTTTCTCACGTCGAACCCTCTTTTTCCTTCTTCTTGTGTGGTGCATTTAATCGTTGATATCTGTGTTGTTCTTTGCTGCCCGAGAGTGTCCAGCAACCGGTACGTGTTACAACTTGACTCCCTTTTCCCCCCTGTTCGCCCGTTGGTGCATAAGATGGTGTGTCGAATCATCTCTAAACACTCTAAGTCGTTGCTGTACAACACGAGAGAGAAGACGGGACCTAACAAATGAGGACAAGAGCAAGAGAAGGGAACATCGGAAAATACAAGAAGAGAAAGGAGAGATTTTTGCTTACACAAAAACTAACATCTTTTCTTTTCATTAATTGAAGCACAACAGATTCAAAACCCTGCTGTCACCCCCATACCAACCCTACACTCATTTTTCACACCAGCCCAGCGCAGCGCAGTCGATTTACTGTTATTCACTTTCGTTTTAAACTTCCATACCGGTCCCGATCTAAAGACACGCCGTTCTGCGGATCTTCGCATCATCCAAAGCCATCTTCTCGCTCCTCAAACCGTCCAGAATTTATCGGATTCACAATCAGCCACTCATCATCAATTCAAACAACCCAATTTCGCTTGTGTCCCCCTCTAAGCAGCACTGCAGTGACCCCATCGCAAGAAGACCAAACTCCACCAAACGTTCATACCATCTCAGGGAAATAATAATTTCATAGGCGCAAGCAGACGAAACAGACAAACCATTTCTCCCTTACATACGGATCGTCGACAAGACCTTCTTGGAATCTCATTTTCAGATTAAAAATATTGACTTACGAACGTACCACTACGATAAACCGTTTAACCAGGCTTCGTTCCTGGTTCCTGAACACCCGAGGCCCACCGTTCAGCCTGGCGCAATAAGAAGAAAAAATCGTCTACCCATTTATTAGTCCGCCCAAGCGAAATCTAGTCGGGTCCAATCGAGTCCAATCACCTTTCGGGACGTTGGGATTGCCATCATCTGGAGGATTGACTCCTCAATTCAATTTGACCTTCGCCATCAACACGACATTCGTTATTTGTGGGACAGTTTGAAAAGGGCACGACACTCAATCAATTGAGCTGAGAGGAGCTTTTAACCGCCGACATTTCGAAAGGCAATCCAGAACAGCCAAATGGCATAGAGCTTGCGCGTCTGGTTACTGCAATTGTTTGGGTTGTGAAGACGAAGCAATTGTGCTCGTCCCCCTCACAAACCCGTCATACTGATTAATTACATATTAATATTCTTTACAGAGGGTCAGCGATGAGGTGCTCTTCATTGCTGAGCCCCTTCGCCGGCGACTCACCATCTCTGTTACGACTCTCCTTATTGTTGGCCTCCTTAACGCCCCCAACAACCGCGATTACCTTCAATCCAATACCATCCGCAAATCTCGATCTATCGAATCTTGGTCGCGTAGGACTTGCTGGGGACTTTAATGGGATTTCACTGTATCAATTTGAAGGACAAAACGAAAATGGATTCATCACAAATGGCAGTCAATCTGTCATGGCAAGATTTCCCAACGGAGGATTCGCGACGTTGGCATCCGCCGATGCTGGTATCGCGGCAATGTGCCCATATATTTTCTCCAATGGTACGCTCGCAGGAGTCGTGATCGGTGGAAATTTTACGAGTTTAGGAGACATCGAATCACAGGGTGTCGCATTATTCAATCCAAATACTTCAGCAATTACAGCACTTCCAGGGTTATCCGGTCAGGTCACTGCTCTTCTATGCGATGAATCGTCGAATACGGTCTATGTTGGTGGTAGCTTTAGGGGCGCGAATTCTACGAACGCGATCGCTTGGGTTGGAGATAGCTGGGCGAACCTCCCATTTGCTGGATTTAATGGCCCCGTATCATCAATCGCGAAGGCTTCGAATGGGCACATCATCTTTGGAGGGTCATTTACTGGATTGGGAAACGCAACTGGACCTAGCGAACCTGACCAACAAATTGTTAACATCTCAGGTGCTAACATCACGAGCGCCTCTTCAACTACAACGACTGGCTTCAGCGATCCGAGAAATATTGTGTGCAAGACCGGCGGGACGGATGGCACAGGAAACACCTGGTTGCTTGCGGACGACTCTCCTGGATTCTGGAGGGCTGACTTCGGTTTTGGATTTACCCCCACAAAGCTGAGGTTATGGAATACTCATCAAGATGGTAGAGGAACGAAGACTTTCAGATACACAGCTATGCCAATCAATGGTATCATGAATCTTACCTATATAGATCCCGACACAGGCTCCAACAGTTCATGCTCATCTGAGTGTCATCTGAGCAGCAACAGCAGTGTGAAGTATCAGGACTTCCACTTCGTCAACATGGTTGGTATGGATGCTTTCCGCATTGATATATCTGCTTGGTATGGTAGTGGTGGAGGTTTGGATGGCATCGAACTTTTCCAGGACGACATCTTTGCCTATGCTATCAATGATTTCAACGAACCAACTTGCGCTGGACTCTCAGCTGCATCCAGTGCAACAACAAGTGGACCGTGGACTGTCAGTCCTTCCCAGCAAAGTGTGGCAGAATATCTCACAGCAACCTTCGATAGCACTACCGTTTCGTCAAGCTCGGGGTCTGTTGTATTCTACCCTGATATTAGACAATCTGGTAATTACTCGGTGAACATATATACGCCAGGATGTCTCCAAGACAATAGCTGCGACACCCGAGGCATGGTAGTTGTGAATGGTACGATGGCTAGTGGCACTACGAACGAGACTTTCAAGACTTCCCTCTACCAGACAAACGATTACGATAAATATGATCAAATTTACTTTGGTTACATCGAGGCTGGCAGCAGCTCCTTCCGTCCCTCTGTTACGCTATCCCCTGGGTCTGCTCTTACTGCAGGGAAATTCACTGTCGTCGCTCAGCGTGTTGGCTTCACTTTAATCGATTCGACCGGTGGTCTGAACGGCATATTCGAGTATAATCCTGAGCAGGCAGTCATCAATACTTCCGACTTCCAGAACTCTACATTCGATAAAGCAGGTATGGATCTCAACACTGGAGCAGAAGTCAATGCAATTGTTACATCCGGCAGCACTACATTCGTGGGCGGAAACTTTTCAACCTCGACTTACAAGAATATTCTTTCGATATCAAGCTCCAGCACTACTTCATTGGTCTCGGGCGGTTTGAACGGAGAGGTCGCCACTATGGTACTTAATGATACGACTTTATTCGTGGCCGGAAACTTCAGCAACACCAACACGGCTTCTACCACAGGTCTAAACAACGTTGCTGCCTATGACACCGAGAAAAATACCTGGAGCGCTCTGGGAGCTGGTGTTAATGGCCGAGTTATGTCTGTCGTACCGATTTCTCTGAACATCACTGCAAACGTACCCGAGACTGTCATTACATTAACAGGAGACTTCGATGAACTAAATGCCTTCGGAAGCAACAGCTCGGTGTCAGTTAATGGATTCGCTATCTGGGTTCCATCTCGAAGCAACTGGCTGCAAAACCTCAATGCTGCAACAATGTCTATTAATGGCCGACTAACCGCAGGAGTCAATGTCTCCGGCGAATATTTCTTTGCAGGCTCTCTATCTTCCTCCCAGCTGAGTGCTAACGGTGTCGCCTCTCTTTCATCGGGCCTGAGCCCTTTCCCTGTCAGCATTCAGGCGAATTCTCCATCGCAGTCTTCCTCTAGCTTGTCCAAAAGAGATGGTTCTAGTACCCAAAATGTCACTGGCGTTACCACTGGGTTATTCTATGAGAATGGCGGTCGAAACATCACTATTCTTGGTGGTCACTTCACAGCGACGGCCTCTAACGGCACTGAAGTCAATAATCTCGTCTTCATCGACGGTGCAAACGGCAACACTGTTACCGGACTCGGGTCATCAATCTCCAACGACTCTACCTTCCTCGCTCTGGCCGTTGAGAATGATATGTTGTATGCTGGCGGTTCTGTTAAAGGTACTGTCAATGGCGAAAGCGTCGGTGGGCTTATTTCATATAATCTTAAGAGTTCGTCGTTAGATACCCAGGCACCAGCTTTAGGAGGTGATTCGGTTGTGGTCAATGATATCGCTGTAAGGACAAAGACCGGAGATGTCTACGTTGGTGGGAGCTTTACTGAGGCTGGCTCTTTGGACTGTCCTGGTGTTTGTCTTTTCACGGCTTCCACATCTCAATGGAACCGTCCAGGAACGAATCTGCAAGGAACCGCAAATACTATGCTTTGGTCTAGCGATTCCACTCTGATTGTTGGCGGTTCACTTGCAGTCGACGGCGGAAATGTATCCTTGGCATCTTACGACGTCAAAGCACAAACTTGGACCGCCTTCAACGGAGCGAGCGCCATTCCTGGACCTGTCACTGCTCTCACCGCGGCAACTGGGGATATCTCACAGTTATGGGTCGGTGGCACGGCAACAAATGGTTCAGCCTTCCTCATGAAGTACGATGGTTCGGCCTGGAATTCGGTTGGTGATGTTTTCGAAAGTGGCACAACCGTTCGCGGCCTCCAAGTGATGCCACTTTCTCAGAAGCATGACAGTTCTAATCTGGTTCCATCTGATCAAGCTCTTATGGTCACAGGGTCCATGGTTTTACCTAACTTTGGAAATGCCTCCGCTGTACTTTTTAATGGCACAAACCTCGTGCCATTCGCACTTACCAGCACCGCAGCCAATACTGGCGGTAGTTTGTCGCAAATCTTCTCTCAAGAGAATAACTTCTTCAAATCATCAGGTATGTAAATATCCCTACTATTCACATAATTACAACTAACGTATCTACAGGGAGTCATCTTGCAGTTGGCTTGGTTGTACTCATCGCGCTCGCTATCGCCCTCGCCTTAATATTCCTCCTCGTCGTTGCCGGTGTTCTGGCTGAACGTATCAGACGGAAACGCGAGGGCTATATGCCTGCTCCTACAAATAGCTACGACAGGATGTCCAGAATTCCCCCGCAGCAGCTTTTTAGCTCATTAGGTCATAGCCGAACGGCAGTAGAAAAGGCACCGATGATTTGAATGACAGTAATACGACGGCGTAATGGTCAGGGGCTTGGTTTGTGGCGTTCTGGATAGGCTTATATGCCCTTTCACTTTTTCTTTTCGTTGTCCATGTCTTTTTTCAGCATACCCATTCGCAGGCTTTTTATTTTTTTTTATATGTTTAGAGCAACGTCACTAATTGCTCCTGTGGAGCGATCCGCTCCCCTTTGCTTTGCTCCTCTAATTAGCGGCACAAGGACGTGCTTGGTTTAGCGGCTTTGCAAAAGACTTTACATGCTTCTTCGCCTTCAAGCAAGCTTAATGTTTTACACCCCACACAAACGACAAACTCGATTTACTTTTCTACCTTTCTCAAACTCGCGAGCTCTCCCTTTGTACAAAGATCCATGAATAAAGACAAAAAGTGTGTTCCTGCAGTCACCGCCACAAAGACTGCGAGGTGGAATTGGTTGGGACAGGGTGGACTTATCTGATTCGGGGGTTTCGACGGTGGTGGTTGCTTAGATGGGATGATAGATCGGATATTCCCCTGCCAATGAGCCTTGTGTATGTTTGGTTGTTTATTTGTTTTGGTAGAGAGGATGGGAGGGGATGGGATGGGATGGGATGGAGGGAACAATGGAGGCAGAGGCTGGGGTGGATGGGAGGATAGTTAATGTGTTAGTCAACAATTGGGGGGGTTACTTTTCGATTTTCACTGTGCTGTGTTTGAATGAGTTGGGGTGGGTTTGTAGATGATGGGTATGGAATGAGATGGGATGTAGATGGCTTGGGCGAGGAGAGGAGAGTGAGAAAGATGGAAGAGCGAAGTGGCAAGGAGATATTAGCGAATGAATGAAAATACCTTTCACATCTATCTATCAATCTGTCTATATCATGTATGTGCTTTCCTGTGAAGTGATTTATATGATGAGGTGGCAGGTATTCTGAATACTCGGTGTGATATTTTGTCTTTTGCAGTAAGGGATGATGTGTTAGGGAAAGGGAGTTGCTGGGTTATGAAGTTGGGCTGTTCGCATATGAGATTATGTGGATGAGTTCTAAAGGATAGGTGGCCTCTGTTGCTGGGATTGGAGGGAAGTCTGTTTCGTGTGGTAGTATTTCTGGGTTGTCACACTGGCTGTGGTTTAGATGAGGTGGTATAAGAGGTTGGATGGGCGGGATGGAATAGGATTGGTGGGCGGGTGCTGGGACAGGATGAAAGTGTGAGTGTAAGGTTAGGTTAATGATGAATTTTGGGCTAGGCATAGGATAGGCGGGTTAGGGAATGGGGATAGGGATAGGGATAGGGAGAGGTGGAAAGAAGAGTAGGGGTAGGGATGGGAGAAGGGAATCTAGAGAAAGAGGGGGGGGATGAATGGGTGGCGGAGACGGAGGAGGAAGTAGATGATGATGGGGTTTAAGCAGTGAAGAATATTTTACTAAGGATAGAGCTGGTGAGTTGATAAGATCTGCACGGAGAGGAGGGAGGCGACGACAGAATGAAATCTGAAAGGGGGGCAGGTAGCGAAATTGAAAGAACATAAATATAAGTCAACGGTATCTCAACTAGAGACTGATGTTATCTTTCAATCTACTTGATAAGTGAAAGAGTATGTATTCTTGGAAGACATCTCAGTCTCTTGGACGGATACTCCATACCGTAGAATAGCACCCGAAGCGCATAAATGGGTCTCGAAGCCAACGAAAGAGTTGTATGATAGGAGGAAGACAAGAAGTAGTATATGGGATTTACTTCCCGAATTGATAATTTATTTAAGAGGAGAGATTCATGAGTTCATATTATATCAAACCATACAAGTATCTACTTCGAATCGAGGAGGAACAGACTTTACATGACGTGACCAATACGCTGCCTTTGGCATGTAGAAGTAGAGAACACCGCTTATACACAGATGATATAGAGAAACTCGCTATGAAAAGCTGACATGATTCTACCACAGTGTGATATATAGAGAGCTTGAGAAAATCATGAAGCTGTAGGCTGGAGCATTCACTTAGTTAGACCGGCTCAGAACTTGGACGCGAGAGGTGGAACTGAGACGGTTTGGATATTTTGCTTGGACTGGAGAGGACATTATGTCGGACTTCGAAGATGGTTACAGAGCTGCGTGGGTCATCTTTGCAGTGTCTGAATGCTGCAAGACTATGATTACTTGGAGACTCTCACAAGGACCGATGATATGCGAATCGATCAAATATTGATGCAAAAGGGAGAGGGAATCTATAAACACATAGCGTAGTCTGACAGCTGGCGAGCTCGGGTGGTGTCCTTTTCGAGAATAATATGGAATGATTAATCGTTTATGCTTGGGTATTTAAACGTCTACAGGAAGAATGTCTGAGAAGTTGTGATGCTTGCAGGAGCCAAAGACCGATATATATGAAGCTGTAATGCCCGTGGGTGTCTATAAATTCAATGGTGCAACATACACGAGATACTGACTACCAACATAAAAGGTGCTATTGATGTTGCATTGTTGCAATTGGCCTATCCCAAGCGGACAACATTGCTGTATGTATACAATTCCCATGCACACATATAATCTAGCAGAAACCCATTCCTCCACCTACTACCCAAACCAACCGCCAACTAATCCCGAGTACATCCAGTATATCGCCTCAACCATTCTGACCCCGAGACTTCACGATATATAAAAATGGCCCCCACCTCCTGGCTTCAGCCCCTGTGCACCAAACCTAAATTTTATTTATGTTCATCCATCTCGGTGGCTAAGAGTATACCTGGCATGTAAGACCTCAACTCGAAATTTGGAGGGCGGGGTTTAGGAATAAGTAGCAGTAGGCTTGTAATTGCACTTTGTTACATGAGGTGCTTTTGTGTGGGGTATGAGGCTGAGATTGAACTGCATTGTATCGATTGAATGAAGTATACTCGTCAGGGTTATATACACAAAACGGAATGACCAGAAGATGGGTAAGAGTTGGTGCAAGATGTAGTGCGTGTTGAGTTCGGAATCGCTAGTGGTAGGATAGACTTCATATGTTTAAATAGATATGTTATATATGTGTCTGCTCTCACCTCAGCTTCATTCTCTAATAGATTTTACTTGGAGTGTACGAATTAATAGCAATCGGACAAGATCAGGTCAAACGACTACTTACTACGGAACCATCATGACCATCATATATAGATTCTCAAAGTTCTTCTTTCCCATATGCTGATATCTAATGTTGACACGCACAATCGAAACGAGGAGGTATTTGGATCCGTAGATAGGGGTTAAACAAATGAGGTGAAGTGGTGTTGACTAGATAGCATGCCTGGGATCCGATGAAGAACGAGGAGAGGAGAGTAGTGAAGGTGAGATGAACAGCCGGGAGTGGGCATAAGCTTGAGAGTCTACTTTATCGGATGAAAGGGGGAACGCGGTGGGTGAGGCGGGGACGGGGCAAGAAGATACTTTGTTTCTTTCACATCGGATGTCGAGCTCGTCGTATCTTGTGCAGAAGGACAGAAAGAACAGGAAGAACGACATGAAGAGGGGAGAAAGAGCTAGAGGTCTATAGAAGAGCTTGCTATGTGATGCTTGATAAACACCCGTATGAGATAATGCTGTCACCTATCCAATATCTCCTACATATCTGCATACCTATTACTGATGAAGGAGACAACACAAGCCGCATGATAGGTCTAACATAAAGGCATAGACAACTGATAGAAAAGGTAAAGGAGCGAGGTTCGAAGACCGAAAGTTACGCATGAATGAAACGGGTATACACAGGAGGCTAGGGCAGAACAACACCCACTCAAGACCACAGCCACGCTGGCTACAGCACGGGCTGAAAACGAGCAGATGACCACAAAGTAACTGGAAGTTTGGGGATAGCCGGAGACTGCGGAAAGTGAAGAATGACATGATTGTCTCGCGGGAAGTCCACAGCGCTGTCATCAAGCAGCAGAGACACCACAACGGCTAGGCTGGTTCCGGCATTGGCAATATGAATAGGGACAGCGGATGTTGATGGTATGTGTCCCCTATGTGCCAACTACTCACGATCTCACCCAAACTAAGGTGGCGAAACCGGTTATGGCAGTCAAGAGGGCATGCGGCACTTCAATTGTGGACTTCCAATACGCCAGCCACAACTTACACCATGGACAGATATGTCTCCGGCTTACTTTGCAGCCAAGTCCTCCTCCACTTCGACGAATAAACAGGCCCAGCCGCAACAGACACATGGCACCAACAAGAACAGAATTTTCCTTTCTTCCTCCTAACAAGAATCCACTGCATATCCACTCCATCGAACTCAATCGATACATCCCCAAAAAGGAGATTGGTCTTCTCAAAAGAGATCACCAAGACCTTGACCGCAATCTCCTTCTTGAGTGCGTGATGTGCATTTCCAGAACGTCTTGCCCAAAAGGACTCTCAGCTAAGTCGATATACGAGAAATGATCCCATCGAACAAGATCTGGAGCGCAACGAATCAATCTGCATGTGCACCCATCTCATCACAATCTCATCACATCCCATCCATCACGTATGTATGTATGGTATGTGCTGAACCACCCAAGAGGGAGAGACAATGCAGCCCGTGAGCAATGCCGGCAGACCAGAGAGGACAAGCCGCAATGCATACATACCTAACGTCCAATTTCCGTGACTGCACTAGAGACTGTGAGGTTTGATTTGATTTGGATGTTCAGAAGCACTGGCCAAGTTCATCGTTTTTTCTCCGGGGAGGGGCGGCTGAGAGCCAAGTGCAAGCAAGCAAGCAAGCAAGCAAGCCATGAACTGCATACAGCATGCAGGATAATCCTACCAACCCAACTCCAACCCCAACAACCTCTCTACCACCACCCCCTCCCAGTTCAAGAGTTTGGAATCAGCCATTCTTGCTCGGCGACATACTCCGGGATGCTACGCTAGAGAATTCCCTCCCCTTGTCCTCCCCCTACCCATTTCCTAGCATGCCTGTGTCCCACATAGTTATGAAATAAACAAAGAAGCTCATCTAACCCTACGGTTTCTATATGGAGTAAATCGTACAGTAGTACGTTTGTCCGTCCGTTTCTGTATCTAACCACGCATGCAGCATGCAGTATGCATCCACCTACTAACCTACCTACCGACCTACGCACGTACAATCTAACCCATCCCATCCTATCCCAAGATTCCATCCCAACTGCCACAACCATGACTGCATCTTCCGGGTCCTCACGTTCACAACGCGTGCCATGACATCGGAATCCGGGAGAGCCCCCGTCCGCAACCCACCATCTCAAAGTCCTTCCACCTACACTATTTGCTTCCACGAAAGAAGCAACGAGCCCCATCCATCCCTATATCCAAGCAAGACACGTTTCGGCGGTATCCTCGGAGTCACCTTAACAGAGTAAGAACCAGCTCTCCCAAAGGCCCGCTCCCCTCCTAGGACAGGAAAAAACCAAAAAAAATCGGGGATAAGTTAGCAGAGCGTGCAGAGCTGCCAGACAGTTTGAACGATCGGCAGAGATAGGAACAGTCCGCCCTGCTGGGTGTGACAGGAACAGGAAATGAGATGTCTTCTCCGTCGTCTTTCGTGTGCAGTTGTGGGGGACGGAATTACCTGCTAGGGTGTAAGCTTCCTAGTCCCCAGCACGCCGTCTCTGAACGACTCGTGGCTTTTCCTGCTTCATCTTTCTCTCTGCACGTCCCATATGCTGCCCCTCTCCTCATCCCATTGCAGTATCAGCAAAGTCCGAACTTGTCCTTCCCATGCCATGCCATCCCTCCCTGCTTGCCTCACAAACACGAATTCCCTCCCTCCCCAGCCAAAAGGAGAGAAAGCAAGCACACCCACTCAACTAGCCCAGCACGAGCCCAGCCAAAAACCCATCCCAAAGCGGACCCCACCCTCCCAGCTAGCAAGCAGCTCGCCCCCAAAATTTAACTTTTGGAAAACATGAAACAAATCGGTGATCCCAAAGCAGTCTAGCCACCTACCACTCGCAGGGATCCTGTGCCCGTTTGAGAAAAATACAAGATTGACAGTTTTTCTTGGACGGACGGCATGGATTCTATGGGAAATAAAAACTCCGACATGATGGATGGCACGCACGCCCGCTCGCCCGCCCACTCTTCGGCATTCACAGACTCATTGCTACGCAGCCATATCCAGTGACCATCGACCACTGACCTTCATGAGGCTACGTCTAAGCTCAGACAGGAAAAAGATGGGGCGCGCCGACCAGGTCACCTCCTACCGAAAGCAGTAGGATGATGTTGATCACTATAAGCCTCCACCCCATTTAGTGGGCTCGATAGCAATACGTATGGGAAAGTGGTTATGGATATTGAAGGTGCTGTGTGATTGATCATTGATGGACTCCTGGGATCACGCGGATCTTTTGAGATTGCGCGTTTGGTGATGATGTTAACGTTGATTGATGATGGGTACTGTACTGTACGGCGACGACCGAATTGCTAGAATGCCAAGAGTTTCTACGTACGTGTAGGTGTAATTATAGCTGTGGTAAATTTTACAGGTGGGATTTGATACTTGGAGAGAAATTACTGATGCGACGCGTGATGGATCTCCTTTCCTCAAAATATCTATCTATCTCCCTGTGCAGTCAAATCTCCTATCTTCTCTATCAAGTGCTGTGCGTTAGATATCAAGCAACCTACCCAAAACTATTCCCTCCCTGCAGCAAGTACAGTAGCACGGTCAGAAGTGGATTTACACTTACCAACCCGCCAAGCCCTATGTTAATTTGCTGAATTGCCGAATCGGGCTATCCGTTCATTTATTCCCTCATCCATGAGGCTTCAGTTCAGTTCAGTTCATCTGTGCTTGTTCCCCTGAAGCTGTTCTGCATCCCCCTCACCGGCAATATACCAAAGTACATCAGGTGGTATCGAGCCGTCTGTGCAGTGTTTATGTATGTACCTTGAGAGGTAGACAGATACGATACCACGCAACCACTTCAAAAGGATCTTCATATCTCCAAGGATACCGGATGAGGCTTGAATGATTGACATTCCATTACCTGCAAGTTGCGATGTGATATATTAGATTTCCTATGACCACTAACCAACCTAATCACGTAAAAGAGATAAACATTGGAGATGGGGAAGATCCGAGATCTGTGTATCTGCTTGGCATTTCCATATCTGATGTCTGGTGGTTGTTGTTGCATGCATGTATGTTGACGTCCATATCACACACACCTAATACACACAGACATATGAGAGTAGTTGGTTGTAATCAATAGTGTCATCACACCCAGTAAGGCGTCGATGGTGCAATTTGCCCATCCATCCCATCCTATCCAATGCCCAAACTCACCACTCAAGTCCATCACAAACTCTACCAATTGTACAACTCAGCTCCACATCATACCAGCCAGCTTTCTACAGTACAGTAAGAGAATTTGCCTCCCTACTAACATCTCCCTCACTCCCCGGGCATTGCATTGCCTTTGCGCCATTATTTCCCCTCTCCTTTCCGCCTAGTCAGCTAATTTCCACCTACAAACTCGACTCCGCAGCCATGGTACAGGGTAACTGACTACACCACACTACCGTATCTCTCCACCCTCCAGCCGTGCCGGCACAGTACACTTCAAACTCTCCCAATCATAAACGCCATTCGGGATTCGGGAACAGAGTACAGTACAGTAACGAACGAGTCATACCCATACTCTCCAACGGCCAACCCTAATCCCTATTCTACCCCATCTCCCGCCGATCACCACAGTGTACTGGCTCGGGACATCTCCCGAGCGAGCGAGGCGTGCCTTAACTTTAGTGCTTAGTCACCCCGGATCGACTGGTAGGTACTGTATCTTGGGGATGTATACATCCATTCATATATCTTTTCGCCACTCAATTCTGAAACTGCAAGAGCCAAAAAAAAAAGTTATTAGATGTGCTGTGCTGTGCTGGCCGAGAGGAACGGTTACAGTAACAGAAATTGGGCCTTTCTCCGGATCTCGGAGGGAGGCAAAACGATGCACTGGATGTGAAAATCCTCACAAGTCACTCGGAGTACCTACCCCACAGCTCTTCGTATCGTTAGGTAAGGTTATCAATCATGTGCCATTCCCTTCCCCGCCCGCCGCCCCTAAACCCCGATGCAGATGTTGATACAGATTTCATTCCTGGGGTATCACGGCACATATCCGCCTCATTATTGGCCGGGGAAGAAAGATATCTTTTGGTCATGTTGTATTGAATTGGTGATTTTGGAAGGAATAGGTAGGTAGGTAGGTAGGTACCTGACCGCCTCTTTACAATGTGCTCAATCACCGGAAAAACTGGAGCGTATCTGTCAAGTGATGAGATAGATAGATGCACGAACGATGAGATGTGATGAGATGTAAGTACGTCTCCGCATAAAGTAAGTACATCCAACTGGTTAGACGCGTATGTTTTGCCTTACTACCTGTCTCCCCTCAGCAACCACCAGCAAAGGAACTACCGCCCGGATCTGCACTGCTCCCGGTAGGTACTGTAGAGTAGCAAGCAAGCAAGCAAGCCCAAGTCCCAGCCCCTACCCAGCAAGCCACCCAAATTCCAATCTCCCCCAATCCCACCTTATTTTCACCTCTATCTCCTCTCAAGCAGGAGCAGAGTATCCGCGATTCTGCTCGTGATTCCAGTAAACCGACCCAACTAAAAGGGTTCGAGCGTTTCTCACTCACTCACTCATACTACCATCTCGGGAATCCCAATCCCTGAAGCGCGCGAATAGGGGAAAGTAACTTTTTGTTAGTCTATAGTTCATCAAATCAAGTTGAATTTTTTATATGTTTTGAAGTTTGTGATAGCTAGTGAAGAAAAAATCTCGCTCGGTGTAACTAAGTAACGCTCGGTCGGTCGGTCATTGCATATACCGAATTTGGAGAGCCAGCAGCCCCCAATATCAATTATGCTTCAGTTCGGCGACCAAAAGTAAACAACTGTTGGTTGTGACACGATATGATAGAGTATCGATTGAACAGAAGGTCTACAGCTTGCTGGAGTGTGAATCCTATGGTGAAAAGGGGTTTGTTGAGTACCTATCCGTCTACAGCAATATCTCATCTGGATTTCTCTTCTTTCTGGCTAAGGTTATCGGTCGTCGGGTTAAGTTAGGAACTACAAATATACTTTCGTACTGTAGCTGGGACCCCACACACCCACCACTCGTCGCTATGTTGCTAGAATATTTTGACATCCGTGGGAAGCCATGGTAAAGGAGAGCCATTTGACAATCAGAAAGCAAGCCTCGTCTTCTTCTTTGGTCGTGGGATTGTGGCTTGCATGTATGTCGAATGCAGCAATTGTGATAACATCACCCAATTCGACGGCACAAACGAACGGTTGAGCGATTAAGAAAAGGGGAGGCGGAACGAAAAAAGTAAAGATGCAGTGAACATTGGCGTCCCCATCTTAGGAAAGGGTTCGTCATTTTGGGCGTCAGAGAGGGGAGAGATGAACTAAGGTATACCCTGCAGAAAGTCAAAAACCTCTCATTTTCAAAAGAGATCTCCCTTGCTGCTGTCTGTGAGTGATCGCCACCACCTCTTGTTACATTGCAGCCGGGAGAAGGGCCGCCGTCTCGATGATAAATGCTCCTCTGATATCTGAAAAGGTGCTTTCGGAGATATCAGACTCGTTCGTTCGCATTGAGAAATAAATAAATGATATATTGGCTGTGAGATTGTGAATGCATGCGCATCATACTTAGCTATGAAGCGAAGATAAGGATGAACGCACGGCGTATCGATACGAATCCTTCCAACCATCTATCCGTGCATCCGTCCATCGTCATGCCCCCCTTGATGATGACATTTGCGGATGTGTCAAAATTGACAATTGGTTGTAAGTTGTCACGGATCGGAAACTCTGGAGAAAAAGGTTCAAGGCAAACTGCGGGAACACACACCACATTGTACGTCGCACAATGACGACATGGTGATGCGGTAAGGAAGGACTGAGAACAAGTTTTTGGTATTCTTTGGTGAGATTTCAATCCTTCAGGCCATCCAATCGAGGCTCCCAATTGAACTCATCGTATCGCTCCCGTTCCTTTTCCCCACACGAAGAAAAGGCACACACGCCTTGTATCTGCCGAGGCACATTGCACACTCGGGCGGTTCTTTGGCGGTACAGTTATGCCTTTCGACCATGAAACGGTAGTGGTGGTGTGGTCGCCTTTTTGCTGCTATGCTAGATGATGTGCACTAGCATGACATCGACGCCATCTTTGGAGCGATATGCGTAAGGATCTGGGTTGGGTATGGGTACGGGTATGGGTATGGTATATTATAGTATGGGTATGGTCTGGATAATTGATACTGTACCGCCGTGTGGTATGTTAAGAGAGTGCTTCCGCAACGAGCTACGGAAAACAATACCGTGTAGCAACTGGACGAAGTAGTAATATCTGCCCCGGGTGCGTACACCTTGATCTCAGTGGCTTGATGATGGCGTTTTCCCTCTGCAGAAATATGTTCCTTCGGTGCGACACTGTGACCAGGGTGACTCGAGCATGAGCGTTCAGTGCAACGGGACGAACAGCCCTGGCCTGTAACTTACTCGAGGTCTTCTCGTGTCGAAGTCGAAGCGCAAATGAAAAAGATTGATGCGAAGCGCGATAGCCACAAAAATAACAGCGTCTTGCGGTCGAGCGTGTGATTATCTCATTGACAATTTCTGTTTACCAAATCAACAGAGAAATAAAAACGCAAACGCAAATGATGAGTGATGGTTTTCGTTCCTTCAGGCCTTGTTTAGCAGGAGCAAGATATGGTGGCGTTCTTGTCAAGTCTTCAAGGCTTTTTTAGCTTGTTGAAACAGGCGCCACCGACTGCATCTCACAGCTCCCCGAGCCCTGTTGCAGGCGTCATTTCGGGGTCCATCTGATCCTGGCCGCATGGAGCATTTGTCCCTCCCCCTGTACGGCAGTAGGGGTGGCCGGAATGGAGACTGGAGATTGGAGAATTGCAAAAAGAGACGCTTCGATACATCCGCTGAAGGAGCACTAAAAAGAGGAGAAGCTCTATGACAAGATAACACTTTTTTGCTGAAGTGGAGAGGATACGGGAGTATGAGAGACTGGTGCAGCAATCAAATTTGTTTTGGATTCTTGCTCTCCTTTCCACTCTGATTGGCTGGGAATGCCGTCATCGCAACAGCGAAAGAGGTTTAAAAAAAGAAGTCGAGGAAATTAATTGTTTTGGTTACTCATTTTGGTACTTCCAGAAATATGATGGAATTTTGGATACTGGATACTGGATACTGGATACTGGATACTGGATACTGGACAATACCCAATACTTCCTAAGCTAGTAGCACTAGTAAAACAATCCAACCAATGAACACAACGCAATCGCTCTACTTTGCTACACAGCCAATTCCACTTCCAATTCACGAATTACAATCCTGCTTTTCGCCCAGGTTCTCATGAATCAATCAATCTGAAGTAACCTTAACTACCGTGTTTGTTGATGGTTCCCAAAGGACACAGACAGCACCGGAAGAGCCAATTAGTGCTAGATGAGTTTTTCCCCTAGCCCTTCGACGCTAGGTAATCCGTCTGCTGTCAGAAGACGCCCTCTCCTGGGACGGAAGTATAGAACCTTTTTGTAAGGTTGTACTATTCCTCCTCTGCTTGGCAGTGCTTGCTCGAGTCCTGGTGTACGAAAAGTCGTGGAGCGTGTAGCGCAACCAGAGATTCGAGCCCCACCAGAAATATCCAATCTCAGGTCCATTTCATACACTTACGCCATGGCTGGGTTCACGACGTCTTCGACCGGCCAGTCGGAGTCTGGCAGCCAAACCTTCTCACCTGGCTACAAGAGTACAAACTAGGAAACAGAGGCAGTGGCAACGGGATCCGGTAACTTTATCTCAACCGGTAGGTTTTTGGGTTTCATTGCACAGCTGCATGTCCTGGAAGCTTCACAGCACAGCAATGCAAAACACAAAAACATTGAAAGGTCGACGCCAAACTGTAATCTGATTGACCAGAATTTGCTCGTCCCTTTTCCACTCCCCACTGCCTACTGTCCCGGGCTCCTGCGTTCATCCCAGCACCGTCTTCCAGGATTCTCAACGATATAATTTTCGCTCTTATTCGTCGAATGTCGAAAGCCTCACGTAGAGGTGGCTGTTGGCGGTTTGGTGCTTTCTTGCAACTATCTATCTCCATCTGTCATGTCTTTTAATGAGGACTCTTGCCCAGAAGAGCTTTAGGCTGCCAATTCTGTGCTCACCCAGACAGCAGCTAGACCTAATTGCTGCGAACTTCTCAAACATCTTAACTGCTTCGAGATATGGGTCCTGGGCACGAGCATTGGGCAGATAACTACCGTGAGCACCGTAGGAGCATAACAATCGCAGTTGGAATAATGAAGCTACCGCCCGGTCCCGGTAGTTTTGGAGAGGAGGACATGCACAGCACGCACAAAGCACTTACAGAAAAACACTAGGAGAGTTTTTTTGATTATGCCTCAGTTAGGAAAATTAACATGTTGACCTCACCAATGCAATTGAACCCGCGACATTCCATATCCATATGAGCCTGCAACAAATACGAGGTCAAAACAAATAAGCACGCCAAATGTACCAATGAAGAGGGACCCAGCATTATTGCATTTTCCTCTGTTTATATCCATTGCATTGATGCTGTACACGGTACATGCGCGCTGTGTGCGCTGGTGAGGGCTGTTGATATCATTGTACATTTTAGGTTACGATTCAGGTCCATGTTTCTCCTAGCTTCGTGCATCTTACTTTACTCGCATTTGTTTGGCCTGGTCCTGGGACGGGTACTGGTACTGGTACTGGTCCAGCGAACGGTACAGTACATGTACATTCACTGTCAACATACAGTAACGCAAGCCAAAAGGACCCTGAGCCAATTTTATACCCAGCTAGACGTATTGAGGTTCGGCAGGTCTCAGTTCCATGTCCAGAGAGAAGCGAGAAGCTGCGACTCCGAGGAGCTACGGCTAGCAATGAAAGCACCAAGTAAAGGCTATGACTAAAGTGAGAACCTGTTTGGTGGGTTCAGTCGCTGGAACTAGGAACAACTTTGTGAAAACGTGCAAAAGTGAAAAGTGTACTTTCGTAAAAGTGTAAATTTCAAGCGTGTGAAAGACTGAAAGTATAAAATTGTATTCCCGTCAAAGAGTGCTTGAAAGCTGTTTGTTTTTCTTCGTTGCTATTCGTTGGTGGCTTCGGGATTAAAAAATAACAATTATGGGGCGCGTTGACTTGAAATCTTGGGTTGTTGGATCCTTGTTCTCATCCCTGTCTCCCTCCATCATACCCTACCGTAAAGTTCACGTCTACCTACCTCATCTTTTGTTGACCTCCCTCGCACCTTCAATACCCACTTCATCCTGTCCACTCAAAAACTTCCATTCATACTCCATAATCCATATCCATTCCCATCCATATATCCATACATCCATACAGGTACCCAAGCACCACAAGAGGGGATCCACTTATCTCACTCACTCCCTCCCTTTCCCTGCCCTTCCCTTCTCTCCACGCTCCACTTCCTTCACACCCTCACACTCACGCCTCGCACCCTTACACCTCACACCTCACACCTTACACCTTACACCTTCCACCCTACCACCTTACCGCCTTACCACCTTACCATCCTCTCTTATGTAAAGCTGCCTTTGGTGCCTTTGTGCCTTTGGTTCCCTTGGTTCCCTTTACACCACCCCCGCCTTGTGATCGACCACAGACTTCCTATTTCTTCGACCCATATCATCATCGTCATCCAAACCTGCCATTTCTTGATTCTTTACAATTTTATTTGGTCCCAATTCTGAATATCTTAGGATTAATCCCTTCTTACATATTTACTCCATACTACTTCAGACTTTTGTTGATCACTTTGAAATATCTCAAACTACTCGCCTCTGATCATCACCTCATTCATACAAACACAAACAACCAACAACAAGCATTGTCCCCGTCCCCGAAAAGAAAGAAAGAAGCAGCGGCAGACGTGCAATTATCACACGCACACACGCGCACACATTCAATCTACTCCTCACTACTACTCACTACTACTCACTACCTTTCCCGCATCACTACCTCATTCGCATTGGCAGTCCCCACGTACACAACCACACCAGTAGATCATCGCAACAGGGCAGAAGATCTCTCTGACAGCTTTGGTCATCCCAATACCAAAATACCAAAATACTACGCCTACGACTGCCAATTCCACACCCCTCGACATCTTCCAGGAAACCTGTCTGATGAGCTTAATCTCCAAAACAGCATCACAGACATTTCCTCCAAGACCATCCAATTGACCCGCTCACCGCAACTACTTCAAGACTAGTCCTCCTCCACACCTCGAGCAGGACCTAAGCTCGTAGGGGATTCAGGGAAAAGGAAGTTATCTGGTGTCGATCCCTTCTCAAGACATTCAAGTGCCAACGCGCCCCACCGCTCGAAAAGCACCCCCCCCCCCCCCCCCCCCCCCCCCCCCCCCGGACAACCCCCCCCCCCCCCCCCCCCCCCCCCCCCCCCCCCCACCCCCCCCCTCACCCCCCACCCCCCCCCCCCAACCCCACCCCCCCCCCCCCCCCCCCCCCCCCCCCCCCACCCACCCCCCCCCCCCACCCCCCCCCCCCCCCCACCCACACCCACACCACC
>NJPR01000006.1:0-60771 GCA_002946385.1 Rutstroemia sp. NJR-2017a WRK4
ATCATGATACTCGCCTGGGATTGGGGATTCGGAATATGTTAATTATATAATCGTCCGACCTACAGTACACGGGGAAAACTCTAACCCTAATGGTTGGGGTTAACGGAACTACAGTGTAATTCCATTTCACCCGCGGACGGACCACACCTTAAATTTCCCACCCAAAAAAAACGGAACTACGGTGTAATTCCAAAGGAATAGTGTTAGAGTTTATAAGATAATCAGAGAGAGGCTTTAGTTTAATATAAAACAAAGTAAATATACTAAAGAATAGAAAAGAGCAAAATAAATCGATTTGAGAATTAGAAATCTCAATTAAAGAAAGAATCCTAAGAAGGAAGTATACTAAGTATAATATAGAAGATAGATAACAAATACTTTCTATATAGATTAGAATCAAATTAAGAAACTATTAGACTTAGTAGTACTTAAACTTTATAGATAACTCAAAAAGATAGAGAGTACAATCTTTATATAATTGAGAATAGATTATATAGATCTTGCCCACTTTCTAAATATTATAAAAGTTCCGGGCTTTTCAACAAAATAGTATAAATATAGATAGAGATGGGAAACCCTAAGATATATTCTACTATACTATATCTTCGAAAATAATAGAAAAGTCTCTCTAGGAGAAAACTAAGATTTCGTATAACTAATAGATATATTACAAAGAGCGTTAATAACTAATAAATAGATAATATAGTCGGGACGACTATAATAATTTCAGATAGTTAATTCTTTTCTATATAAACTCTTCATTTGAAAATCGGTGAATATAAATAGATAGCGGGTAAATTAAGAGAAATAGTAAATATTATAGAAGGTTTTTAATCTAAATAAGAACTAGATTTTCCTTTATATAATTATAGAAATACTATATAGCCCTAGCTAGTTTAGTATAAGAATCAATTAATTAATCAATTAATTCTATATCAATAATATTTTATATTTTAGTATATAACCTTATCAAAATATATTAATATTCAATTATAGAATAAACTATATATAATCTATATTATAATATTTACCTTACTTTAAGGATTCGGAATATACTAATTATATAATTATTCGATATATAGTATATAGATAATTAGTTAATTTTAGATCTTGTTTATATTATAAACAAGATTAAGCCCTAAACAGACTATATCTTAATTTCATTATATAAAAAAAGGGTTTTATTAAATATCCGACACTTTTTACTATTTATCTAACACTCTATAAATTTATACTATATATCGGAGATATATAATATTACTATATAATATTCATACAATTTTGATATATAACAAATATTATAATTAATAATTTTTCAAAAAATTAAGTTTATTCAAGATAATTAACTACGATTCTAAAATAAAGTGCAAAATTGTAATTAATCTTAAGAAATAGTCTAGAGCTTCTATTATATCTCTATTTCTCTATCGATATCTTGACTATATATTTCTATATTATTGAAAATCTACTTTTCAATTAATATATCTACTTCAGTATTATCGAACTCTTCTAATTCTATAATAATAATATCTTTATTATATAGTATAAAGATCTCTATTAATTCTAAAGTTTCTATATTTAAGAATATTTCAAGATCGTTTTCTAATCTAGAACCTTCTATTATATTTATAAAAACTCTTAAATATATTTGTTCTCTTTCTATACTAGCTTTATATATATTACTATATAGACTAATTCTTTCTATATCTAATTATATAGTTATAAAATCAGATTCGATATATAAAAACTATTATTAAGAAGGATTTGTAAAAAGGAGATTCGAAATACTAGATAAGATTATAATATTTGAGAGAAGATATTATTATTCTTGATCTTATATAAACTAACTAAGATCAGGAAGTATATTCGAAAGAGGTATTCTCTCAAAAGTAGATAGATCTTTTCTTATACTAGATATAAATTACCTTGTTTTACTAAGAGCTTCTTGAGGTTATCTTCTTATTTATATATTTTCAGATTTAAAAATTATAGAATATAGTTCAATTCGATATTGTTTGATTGGTAGAAGAAAAGACTTTCGAATATATTATTATAGATAGAAATCTGAAGGAACTAATAATTATAAACTTTGCTTTTTAAGATAAATTATATATTGATATAGGAGATCTATAAAATAAGAAAATACTTTAGTATAATTAGAAGTTGGCAGTCTATTTGAAGATAAAAGCAATTCTTATATATATATATACTTTAATACAAAGTTATAAATATAAGATATAAGAACTTAAAAGAGAATAATATTATATTAATATTAAGAAGTATTAAGTTATTAAACTATAATATCTAAAATCCTATTATACTATATATTCCAGTAATCAAGAAGCTGTTTAAAAGAGATATCTAAATTTAGTATACTTTTTTATAATACCTATTTAAGCTTAGTATAGTATTCTTCAATCGGAGATATAGTGAAATAACTAAAATATTATACTTTGTTCAATTAGAATATAATTAATTTCTCCTTCTAATATAGCTATATTTTATCAATATATTCAATTATTCGAACTAGATAATTGGTCTTGAATTTGGCTAGCCTTTCTTTATATTACTA
Organism: Rutstroemia sp. NJR-2017a WRK4; assembly: GCA_002946385.1. Taxonomy (NCBI): domain Eukaryota; kingdom Fungi; phylum Ascomycota; class Leotiomycetes; order Helotiales; family Rutstroemiaceae; genus Rutstroemia; species Rutstroemia sp. NJR-2017a WRK4. The sequence continues at coordinate 2,573 of NJPR01000006.1, forward strand.
CTTAGTTATGAAATATAAGAGTTTGTTCTAATTATATAAGAAGTTTTGAAAGGAAGTATACTATATAATAGAATCTCTATATTTGATAGATAGTAAAAAGAATTCTTTTGTTTTAGTAATTATATTTATATTAATATACTAATAATATAGAATATAGTATATTGATAAAAAGATAATATTAATCGTAGTTATTAAAGCAAGTTCTCAATCTATTATTATTATTTCTAGTTCTAGAATACTTTTTTTAACTATTATTTCTCGAAGCTATTATAATATTTATATATAATCCTCCTTCTTTTTACTCGATATAAAAACCAGTTCAATCTATATTACTAAGTTGTTTTTAATCAAAATACAAATATTGAAAAGAGATATATTATAATAGTTCGTTTTATATATCGAATTAAAAAGAAGAATATATAAATTCTCTTTTTATAAAACGATCGATTTAGAATAGAAAAAGAGAAGTAATTAAAGTTGATTTATATAAGGATTCGATTGGAAATAAAGATTGAATTTTCTTTCTTTAAATAGATTTAGAAGTTACTATATAAGAGTTTTACCTCCCAGCTTCTCTTTCTATAGATATATAGCTATATTATAAATATCTTTCGATATAAGAGAGATATTAGGATATTGATATATAAATATATTAAGAATAGTTCTTATAATTATATTACTTTATAGTATATTCTCAATCAAAGTTCGTTATATAGAAATAATAATCCTTTACTATATAGAAGTATCTATTAAAGAAGATATATATATATTATAGTTATAATATCGAATCTCTTTAATTAAGCTTTATTTAAATATTAAGAAATCCTTCTTTTCTTTATTCTAGTCTTCGATTATATAGTATATTTATAAAAGATAAGGATAATTAGTTTTCTTCATTTCTATATCTTTTCTTCTCTTTGATTTATATAGATCGGGATCTCTTATATTTCTATATATCTTCGACTTATTATAAAAGTATTTGATCCAACTACAATATTTAATAAACTTTATTTATAAATCTAAATCTCTATATATCTTATCCCAATTATAGATAAGACTATATTGATTAATATAAATTTCAAAAGCTTCAAAAGTATCGAATATCTAGTATAGAATAACTAGGCCAATTTGGATTTCAAAGATATCTATTACGAAATACCAAAAAAAAGTATATTCTCAAATATTGGTTTATCTTCATTTTAATAATTATAATATACTTGTTCATTATTATTCACGAAAATTGTATAAATATTATATAGTAATATTATATATCTCCGATATTCGATATATAATATAGAATATCGGATAGATAGTAAAAAATATTGGATATTTAGTAAAACTCTAAAAAAAACTTGTTTATATTATAAACAAGATAGAATAAGGTTAAGTTAGGATTTAAAGAGAATATCTAATAAAATAGAATTATATAGATTGAACTTAATTTATACTCGAATTTGAACCAAATCCGAGTTATATTTAGATAGATATAAATCTAATTCTAATAAATAAATCTTACTAAATAAATCTTATAGTTTTAGTAAATCGACGTTAAAATTTTGATGGGAGAATGAATAAATCTTATATAAGATTTATTTAGAAATTATAGTTAAATAGACTAATCTTTATATTAGTAGATATAATCTATATATAAGTTTATTCTATCAAAAATCGATAATGATAATAATCTCTTTATATAACTTATCTTCGAATAGGGTTTGGGGGAAATACTTAATAAGATGAAATTATATAGATTGAATTTAACTTATATTCGAATTTGAACTAGATCTAAACTATATTTAGATAAGTATAAACTTAACTCTAATAAATAAATCTTACTAAATGAATTTTATAATCTTGGCAAATCGACATTAAAATTTTGATAAGAGAATGAATAAATCTTATATAAGATTTATTCAGAAATTATAATTAGTTTTACTACTATTATAGCTATTATAACAAGTTAGATAATCCCTTTATATTAATATACTTTCTTTTCGATTTATATAAACTTCTATTTACTCTCTTGGATCTCTTCCTACTTATTATAAACTTGCTATATTATATTATAATTATAATAACTAGTATATTTCTGAAACTAGATTTATTATAATACTTATATTTCTATATTAACTACTTTTTATTCTATATCTATATATATATCCAATCTATATTGGAAATTAATAGGGCTTTCTATATATATCTAGATATAATATAATAGATATTTATTTATTTACTAATCTAAACAATTCTCTAAATTCTATATCTCGCTATTTATTTATTATTATTATACCTACTTCTATACTCGCTATTATTATTACTAACTCTATTAAGATATGAATAATCGATATTTCTCTAGACTAATATAGAATATTATAAATTCTGGGTTATTACTCTTTATATTCTCCTAGAAATCTGGAAGTAATAAATCAGAACTAGGTTTCGAACTACTCGAAAACTTATAATATTCAGAAATGGGAATATTACTAATAGATATATTAATAATATTATTAATAATATTATCGATTAACTAGTTTTGTTCTATATACTTTTATAATATATATATTTATTACTAGGTATCTAATATATCTATTATAATATTACTAGCTTGGTATATATTATAATATTCCTTCTTGTTTTTATACTATATATAATCGATTCTTCTATTTATTTCTTAATTCAAATATATTTGTTAATATCTAGTTCTGTTTATAAATCGCTCTATTTTCTATTATTCAATCTACCATTTTTTCTTAATTATTATAAAAATATAAATCGGGCCCGGCCGGCGATATATATATATATATATTTTTTATAATATCTTTTATCTTCTTATTAGTATTATTATAATTACTTCACTTTATTATTTATTCTACCTTACTTACTTACTCTCCTAATTATAATTCTATATCTAGTAAATTGGTTTTATATATACTATTATATAGATATCTGGCTAGTCAATATCTAATTCAAATATATTAGTAGTTATTACTATCTATTTATCGGTACTTTTTTATATCTTCTGGATTTTATTTTTGATAATAGTATTCTTTATATTATAGTAATATATATAATATTCTAATATTTAACTAACTTTCTATATAGTAATAATATTATTACTATATATAATAATCTTGATTAGTATAATATATTCTTCTAACTTCTGCTTTACTAATCTATATATAGTAGAAATCTTCTTTTATTTATATATATTCTCTTTATCCTCTTTATACTTCACTATAGTATATATAATATTAGAATAACTAGTAAGGAACTGGAATATATATACTTTATCAGTTAGAATCTATATAATCTTTATCTATTTAGACTTATTATATAGTAATAATATAGTTATCAAATATATTATCTATATTCTTTATTCTATCAACTTGCTAATTTACTATATCTTAGGTCGGAACTCGGTTATACTATCTAATACTATATAATATTTATTAAATATATACTATTCCAATAAATATAACCTTTATAATTAGTTTAAAAACATCCTAAATATTTTACTAATTATAACTTCTAAAATAATGATAACTATCTAGTTAAGAGAATAGTATTAGTAGGGATTTTACTTAATATATAAAATATCTACTTAATAATATCGTTCTATTATATAATCTTATAATAATACTAACAGGTTGATAATAATAGTTATCCCGGAATTTATACTTTTAATTAGTAATTAGAATAACAATATCTTCTCTACCTTAGTACTTATTATAGTTATAATAAAGTTTTGGTATTTTGTAATAATATATAATATAGATTCCTATAATCTTCGGAACTATACCTTGCTCTTTAATATCTTTTCTAATATAATATAGATATCTATTTCTTATAATCGTTTCTACTAGATCAATTATATATTCTATATCTCTTTTTTATATACTTACTACTTTTATTTAGTTTTCTTATTTATCTCTATCTGTTAATATATAAACGGAAATCCCAAAAAATAATATTATATATAACTAATATATCAGAACTTCTTCTAATAACTAATAATGGAATTATTACTTTTTATCAACTTTTGAATATAAATTATACTAGTTATATAAGTTTTATAACCAGTTTACAAATTCTATAGATTATTTTTATTAATATTATCTTCGTTCTACTTCTTATTCTTCTTTAATTAGCTTTTCTCCTTTTTAAATTAGTTATTATAATAATACTATTAGGATATAATAATAACAATCTAGTAATATATACTAATATTCAACTTCTCCACTTTTATCTATTATATAGTAGCTTCTATTAAAATCTTCTATATATATTCGGATATTTATAAATAGGATTATTACTAGATTTATAACTTCTATTGATATTATAATTTTTTATCTACTTTTTTATTTACTTTTTTATTTATATTCTTATCTATACTTTTATCTTCTAGATTATCTTTCCTCCTTTTATAGTTAATATTATTACTCTTTAAAGATAATTATAACTTTTATTTAGATTCTATCTATTATTAATACTCTTTCTTCTCTCTATCCTTTTATAAAAATAGATTATTATTCGGCTTTCTTATTATCTAGAATTATATCTTCTCCCAAAATAATATTATCAATTATAAATAATATATTAACAACTCCCTTACTTTATATAACAAATACTAATAAGTAATCTTGATATTACTATTACTCCGATATCTTTTATAATATATAATTATGAATATTATTAATCCTTCTTTACTGAAAATATTTCGGATATTTTTATATATAGTATTCTTCTATTATATATTTAACAACTTCGGAGCTCGGACAAGTTATCTATTATATAAATATATTAATATCTATAATAATTCCTAAAACCGCTCTATATAATATTGATATATAATAATAGTATCTTTTTTTAACTTTCCAGTATCTATAAATTATTTTTATAATTATTCCTTCTTATATATCTATTTATATAACTATTACTAGATATATATAATAAATAGATTCTATTTATTATCCAAAAATAACTATTCTATCTGGATCTCGAATAGCTAATCTACTATATAATTCTATTATATTAGAGATATCTATATTATATTTATATCTCTATCTTTATTTATCTTTATAATTATTAACTTTTTCTATAACTCTTTATAGACTTTCTTTATTAATTTATAAATCATCTTCCAGAATTAGTTTATATTAAACCGGATTTTGAAATATAATATATTATCTCTAATCTATTAGATCTTCTCTTTAATAATAGTAATATACTAGATTTTGAACTTATATAACTAACTATAATATAACTACTATATAAGTTAAGGATCCTAGCTATTATAAATTATAATTATAAATATATATATTAAACCCCGGGTTAATATATAATAGCTAGATACTTTCTCTTAAGTAATCTCGAGATTCCAATCTCGTTTCTTATATTATATAATAATCTCTTATCGATATTTATATATCTCTTAGATAATTATTAACTAGACCAACTTGATTATAACCGAATATTTAGAGTTATAATCTTTAATATCCAACTATCTTTCATCTTCCTATATATCTAATATAACTAACCTACTAATCAATATATTCTTATATTTATCATCTTATAATAACTAGTTCAACAATATTATCTATATCTATAAAATCTATTACTAAATCCGGTCTATCTATTTAATCTCTTCGTCCGATTCTCCTTTCTTCTCTATTTCGCTTTCTATCCTACTTCCTATTCTGCTTTCTACCTCGCTTCCTACTCTACTTCCTACTCTACTTCTTACCCCGCTTCCTATTCTACTTTCTACTCTACTTCCTACTTTACTTCCTACTTTACTTCCTATCTTACTTCCTATTCTGCTTCTTATTCCACTTCCTACCCTACTTTCTATCCCTCTTTCTAAATCTCCTTCTTCTTTCTTCTACTATATAAACTCTTCTATATTCGTCTATACTTTATTAATAATTATCTATTATCTCTCTATTAATATAAATCCCAGTTACTTTTTGGATTTAATATCTTGATATCAGAAAATATAATATATCAACTATTTATATATCTTTATATATTATATAATAGTAATAATATTTATCTAATTACTAAATAATATTATAATTTTCTTATCTACTTCCTTTCGATTTATCTTAAATAATATTTCTAACTTTACTATCTACTAAATATAATAATATTATATATCTTGAATTAACTAATCAAATACTTTATATAATATATCCAATTTAGACTTATTATTCTTTACTAGAGTTATTAATACTTATATTTCCTTCTGATCTAATATTTCTAAATATTTAATCTATCTAATTTGATATAACTATAGATTAAACTTATAAGATTCCTCTAGTTTGATAATTTGATAATAAACTATTTTTTTAGTTTATTATATCTCTTAATTTAACTATTTCTTTATAACTTTTAAATCAATATCTTTGAATAATATTATAATATAAGATTCTATTATTTATATTTCAAAAAATACAGAATTAGAACCTTTAGAGAAAAACTACTAATAATAGATAGATATTTATAATATAAATATTTCGTAACCAATCTATTACCTTCTTCTCTTCCTATTATTAATCTAACTATATTTTTTATAATAATATTTTTAGATAGCTTACTATTGATAACTAATATATATATATAAAGTAAATAAGTACTTCTTTTTATTGATCCGAGATTATTCTAATATAGGAATAAAGGGTAAAGTAGAGATTATAAAAATAGAGAACTTATTTAATTTAGCTCGATCTATAATCAACTTTTCAATCCGCTTTACTTCTTTGATAATCTATTTATAAACTTCCTTAATCATCTTATAACTATTGAAACTATTTAAATAATAGATAATCTAGCTAGATAATATAGTATATTAGTATATAATATAAATAACAACCTTGAATATAGACAAATAAATAAATAGATCTATAATTTGATTCTTTCTTTAAATATTACTTTCAATACTTCTGTAAATACTTTATTAAATACTTCTTTAGATACTTCGATAAATACTTCCTTCAATTCTTCTTTCAAAAACAAACCTTCTTTACTTCTTCTTCCCTCTTTTTATATCTATCTACTTTTATATATTCGGTATCTATATTCTATTCTATATATAGAATAGTTGGTTATGATTTTCCATTCCTACTTTTATACTTTTACTTTAATATTCTACTGATTTGGTTTATATATCTTATAACTTAGCTTATATATAAATAGATTGGTTTTTATACTAGCGGATATAGTCTATATATAGGTTTACTCTATCAAAAATCGATAATAATAACAACTTTCTTATATAACTTATCTTCGAATAAGATTTGGGGAGAATACTTAATAAGGTAGATATTGTATAGATTGGATTTAACTTATACTCGAATTTGAACCGGATCCGAGCGATATTATAGCGGCTATGAAGCTAACTCTAACAAATAAATCTTATCAAATAAATCTTATAGCCTCGGCAAATCAACACTAAAATTTTGCGGGGGAATCAAATGAATCTAATATAAGATTCATTCAACAATTATAGATAGATTCATTCAACAATTATAGATAGGGTACTATTAATTCCTCTAGTACCTTTCCATATCTAGATACCTTATTCTTATAGTACCGTTCCCTATAAAGGTATACTGATAATCGTGGGTACCTTTTCCCGTCTCTATACTAGGGATATACATATCTAGACTTTACTTTATCGAATAATCTCCATACAACGGTCTGATCCCACTGAACAGTGGCTAGCTACCCTCTGAGCCTAAGGTCCTCAGGCTTATATATGACTACGTCGTAACATATAATCAGGGAAGAATAGAGTTAGGAACCAAGGAGCTGATATATTACGAATACTTATTTTCTGAGTTATGTGGAAGTGGTCAGGATCTCGAATACCTTCTAGTCCCGGGACTGGACGGTATTATCGTAGGTTTATTGTTGATAACAATCATATAGGGAATCAATCGTAATCTAAGGGTAAGTAAACAAGTAGTAATTTAAGTTGAGCACGAAGCTCTATATACTAAGGAAACTTTTCTAGCTATATAGACCTTCGTTGCTCGCTCGCTCGACGGATCCCAATATGGATTTCGAGCGTTCGAGCATATCACGTGTTCTCCGGACTTGCCTGAGGTTCTACTGCTGTTACTCGCAGCTGAGCCTAAGGTCCTCAGGCCTTATAGTCGTAACACTTTGATAGTGTTAGACGTTCTCATTCGTCCATGTAAGATGTCACTTTCATTTTAAGCCGGCCTGCGAAAGAGCGTCCGTCAAACTACTCGCATAATCACCTCCCTCCGCCATATCACCCTCGCAACCCCAGCTGCTTGCTTTGTTGATATCTCCTGTGGCCAGATATTTCGGTTTTCTAGGGTATCGACATAGATCTCTAGTCACCAATTCCCCTTCCTGATTTTTGGTTTCCGAAGTGAGCGTCTCCGGTGGTTCTCCCTTCTCTACCCAATCCCTCAAGCTTTCTAGAGGATCAGTTGGCACTGGGCCCGCCCCGAGTCCGCAATGCCCTACACCTGGAGCAAGGAACAATCGAAAGTAATCATCGACTGCTTTTGCACCTCCCATTTCCCTCTCAACGCGCTGACGGTACTTGACCGTGTTCTGGTAAGGTATTATAGGATCGCTGATGCCGTGCCAGCTCAGCAGCTTCGCACCAGTGTCGCGAAAAGCGGAGAGATCCGAATTATCTGTGTCCAGAATCCAACCATATTCCTCATTCGCCTGTACCCACAAAGCAAGGAACTCAGACGTAGTTAGCTTCGAGACGTTGAACGTAGGGTCCTTGAGAAGGATAGCTCGGGGGAAGACGTCAAGCACCGCGGGGTCGTTCAGAGTGCGATAGCCATGAGAGTCGATGGTGATATTCAAAAAAATGTTGAGGGGTGTCCCATGAGGGAGCCCGGGGAAGATGTTGATGCCGAATGGCGTGGTGGGACCCTGATGAACCCGGCGGACCACATCTGCCATGGCGCCTGTGACCTCAACTTTGTGTCCAGAGCACTCCATCTTTTGGCCAATAACACTCAGTGGATCGAATGGGCAAGCTTCCGGGTCTCCAATGACTCCATCCTTGGCACCGTCCAGTATGTCGCATTCCTCCAAAGCCTTAGATGCCAACCAGTCAAACTCGCAGTTGCTTACCAGTGTGCCCGCCTCTTGCATCGCAACAATTGGCCAAATCCCCGACAAAACTACGTCAAGCAACTTAAGGGCGGGCGCGGCAGCCAGCACTCCATCAAGTAAGCCCGGATATCTCTGGGCAACAGCAAAACCCTGTCGACCGCCCTGTGAGCATCCGTTCCAGTACGAGTAGCGGGGCTGTAGGCCGTAAAATTGCTCTGTGAGGCTTTTCCCAACATACACCTGCTCTGCTAGACTTCTTGTTGCAAAATTATGTACTAAATCCCAATTGATGCTCTTGTCTTCGTTTAGCATCCAATCAGCAGCTAAGAAGTCAAATGGATGTCCTCCGTCGGTGGATGATGCCGCATAGCCGCTAGCAATCGCTGGACCGAGTGCGACATCAAGCATTCCTGTAGCCCAAGCACCGCCACCTGTGGCTTGAAAACGCTCGTTCCAGAGGTCTTGTGAGAGGGGTAGCCATGTCTGGACCAAAACCCTGTCGTCGGCCCCTTGGTGTGCAAGATAGACCTTGATTTCGCAAAAATTTAGGTCTGAAAGCGGCTGAAATAAACCTGGAGCTGCGGGCATGTCGACATTGCGCTTCGCTTCTGCGGTTATGGAAAGGACCTTTGCGCCTGGTACGACCGGTGCCGTGAATGTCGACCCATCACAATTCTCACTGTGCTGGAGGTTTTTATTTACGGTGGCTCCCACAGATGTCCATAGCTGAAGTAAGACGAATGTTAACCGCATGGTAGGATATCAGAATCGAGGTTGGATGGACGATGGACAGTCGATGACAGCGAAGTTGTAGTGGATTTATGTGCTTGGCAAAATGACAGCCAGATAGGATTAATCCAAAACTCATGTACCTAGTGCAAGGTAAATGGACATAGGTGAAGGCGTTCACTGAGAAGAGATAAGGAGTGGCAGGATATGGGGAGCATCTTTCCTTCTATGTAATTATACCAGCTCGAAGCGATTTCGTAAAGCAGGAAAGATTTCCATCCGATCAGCGAAATATTACGATCGCGTTACACGTAAGCGCGCCGTGACCTTGTTTACGTAAGTTAAGCACTCATGACAAGGATCCCGTTGCATGATCCACGTTATTTGTCTCCGTTAGTAGTACTGTGATTGTAGAAGCTAAAAGGAGGCGTGAAGCTAAAGCTTAGGTTACATTAAGACGTAACTGAAGTGCTGGGAGGTGCGGGGATTAAGTTACTTACAGTCTTAGTGACCTGACCGACCTCGGGTCCGGTATTCTACTGTGTATGAGGCTCAGACTCACCCCGCCTCAGAACAATGTGGCCCTCAGTGTGGTCTTCGGGGCTTACATGCAGGCCTATTAGGTACTGGTCTGAAGACCCTTGCGACCACATTATTAAGCCAAGCGTCATACTGGGCCTCAGCCCCGCAACCTTCACCTGAGAACGCCTGTTCAACTCGGTAACTTCTTGACCAATAGCTTCCGACTCTTCCTTCCCTGGTATACGAATACGGGAAAACACGTCTAACAGGCCCAAAAACTTGGACACGATATCACCGACTTCCACATTTACCAAGCAGCGTGGCCCGAGGCTTGAAAGATATGCTGTGTTAATATCAGGAGTGCAATTGCGCTATCATCATAAATCATCTCCAGTCCCAGTACCCCCGCCCGGATGGTTTTGTTCCACTTGAGTAAACCAAGGAGAACCCCCAGGCGTTTATAGACTGAATAACAGACTATGCTGAGACCGCAGCCGCAGCATCATCGCTCTCTTTATCGATCTTGATCCAGTTTACGGCCAGCGCAAGAACAATGTCCATTCCTGACGCAACAGTAACGACATCCTCTCGATGCAAATGACTCCAGGCGCCCTGTTCTCCCATTGTAGCCACCGGTATGCCATCAAGCAAGATGCCCTTCTGCGCACCTAGAACTTTGTTCTGTATTTCTATCGAATGCTTAGATAATGAAGCATCCTGGATAGTGAGATCTGCTTCTAGTATCAGATGCTAATAAAGCACAATGTGACGGCCCACTCACTATACTCTGTGCTCATGAGCCTGCTCTTCAAGGCCAATGTCCAGATTTCATCCCCAGCGGGACTCATGCCGTGGTAAATCGGACATCTCAGCATAGGCTCCTCCTTGGCTATCCGCATTACCACCTGTCCATCCATAGTCTGAAAGCTTATTTCTTTTCGATTTTCCCTTAAGATCTGGATGAAGGGCTCACCGGGTTTGCCGGTAGGTGTTGGTCGAGCCACGATAAAGGAAGTCTCTTTCCATTTCCATGTGTCGCGTTCTTTTGTGATGAAAGTTTCGGTCTGCTTGGCGGTGAAGCCTGGAATGAGAGTGAAGCCTGGGAAGGCAACGGGCGTGAGCTGATCGGCCATAATGTGTAAGGCTTTGAATGTCGTATGATTGAGATACATCAGAATATATGTTCGTACAGCCGTTTGTCTGCTTCCCGCTCAGGCGTTCCGTCTGACGTCATGGACACTAACGTGTTTCATGGGCTGCCCGTCCACTTTTGCCAAGAACTACCTACCCCATCAACTTAACACGATGTCCCAACAACACGCTACTTTTACGTATTCTATTAAAGCTAGAATTATCCTTGTTATCTAATTAATCGAATCCGACGCGTCGTTATCCGAAAGACGCGCTGTCGCACTCTATAATATCCCTCGGACGACCCTCCGAGACTGGCGTCACGGAATCCGGTCAAATCGCGATAAACCTCTAACTAACATGAAGCATACTAAATCGGAAGAAACCGCGCTTTTTCAGCATGTACTCGACCTAGATTCAAGAGGATTTCCACCTACAAAGGATGCAGTAAGAGATATGGCCAATCGATTGCTTGCAGAGCGGGGTCGAGAGCAGCTGAATATGACATATACTATAGGATAGTACCGATACGGGATCAGTGGTGAACGGCAATACAATAAGTCCAATCGAAGCGTTTACTGGAACCACTCCCGAGGTTGATCATCTAAAAGTGTGGGAGAGCAAATACTACTTATATATCAACCCCAAAACTATTCCAAAGGGACAGTGCTATGACAAACTCCGCGATACTGCCAGACTGGGAATCTTCATAGGTTACTCGAAAACGACCAACAAATATATAAAGGTATACTATCCGGAACTCGGATATACTATACGATCAAACCGTGTTGTTATCGATGAGACTAAGAAAGGTGGCAACGAGGACTTAAGGCTAAGAGACTGTGTATCGGGACTACAAGGTACCATGAACACTGTGCCAGATAGGAAACCCCGAGGGAGACCCTGTATAGAAGACAAAGTGGTTTCCCAGATCAAAGTAGCCTCTACCTCCCCTCCAATTGTACCACAAACCAAGGTCCCCGAAGTGGTAATACTGTATAAGGAATAAACTGCCAATATCCCTGTGTTTGACGAAGATGAGTACAGAAATATCTTCTAAGTGAACTCTGATTCGACGACCGAATCCTCTACAAGCCGAGATATAACAGAGACTACCGAATCCCTAACGGCTAAGAATCCTCCAGTATCTACGGTTGCTGACGAATCAGAGGATACCGAAATGGGAACTGTAGAATCTCTGTCGCTAGATATACTATAAGCTGAACAAGTAAACTCTCCTATGAAGGAAAATAGCGAGGTATCTCGGTACTTTACGAGAAAGAGGAAAAGAGAAGAGAATAAGGATAACAAGGAATATATATCAAAGGTTATTCGCATTATGCTAGCTATAATCCAATAAGAAAATATCGATCAGGCAGTCGAGTATATAATAATCAGTATTCCTTGTGTCTACAAATTGGATCCTGTTATCAAGAGTCGAATTACCTTGGAGTTTACTATGCTATTCGTTAATACCAAGGACTATCCAGATGATATTGCTCTACCGGCAGAAGAAGTCTTAGGGATTAAGATCCCAAGGAACTATAAAGAAGCGATATCAGACAAGAACTATGCAAAGGAATGGAAACTGGCAATCGACGAAGAGGTTAAATCACTTATTTAAAATGGTATATAGGAAGAGTATATGCTCCCAAAGGGCGGCAACCTGGTTTCCACCAAATGGGTCTTCATAGTCAAGACAAAGAACAATCAAGTGGAACGGTTCAAGGCAAGATTGGTAGCCCGCGGATTCAGTTAAGTACTTGGGAAGGATTATTATAAGATATTCACCTTAACAGTTCGTATAGATATACTGAGATTGTTCTTAGCTGTAGTTGCAAGAGAGGACTTGGAATGCTTCTATTTCGATATCAAGAATGTATTCACTGAGTCTTATCTGAAAGAGGAAATCTATCTTGCCCCACCCTAAGGTGTTACTATACAACAAGGTTATATTCTCTATGCTCTTCGAAGTCTCTACAGGCTGAAACAAGCTGGGAGAGACTGGAGCCTGCTCCTCAAGAAAGAACTGATCTGTTTTAGCTTTGTACAAAGTCTTGCAGATCCCTGCCTCTACTCATGCCCCGACCGACAGATCACATTACTAATATATATAGATGATATTGTAGCTGCCGCAAAGTCACAAAAGCAAATCGATTGGTTCTCCTTATAGCTCTTCGTATACTTCAATGCCAAGAACCTGGGGGAGATCAGCAAGATTCTAGGTATTAGAGTTATCTGCAACCGGAAGGAACGATTATTGACACTGGACCAGGAGGAATACCTCGACGCCGCACTCACAAAGTTTGGTATTATATATATATAGTATTCGTCAAAGAAAGTACCAGCTACAGACTACAATCACCTCCGACTAGCAGTAGAGGACGATAAAATGATTGATATAAACCAATACCAATAGGCAATCGGAAGTATAATCCATCCAATGGTCTATACTAGGCTAGATATCGTGTTTATACTTGGAAGACTTTCTCAATTCATAGCTAAACCCGCCAAGCACTATGGATTAGGACTAAAGAACCTAATACGATATTTACACTCTACTATCAAGCAAAAGATCTGTTATAGACCTGGGGGAGTACAATTAAGTATTGCGAAAGAATACAGTCTTCCAGAGAAAACAGCAAAGGTTTATACCGATATAGGCTAGGCTAGTGATAAGCATAATCGGAAAAGTATCTCTTGGGGAGTTGTGATATTCTATAGAGGACCAATCTCGTAGTCAAGCAAGAAGCAGAACTCGGTGGCTACTTCAAGTGCTAAGTTAGAATATATCTCAATAGCGATATTCGTGAAGCAAGGACAGTGGATTGCTTAAATACTTAAAGATTTAGAAAAACTAAAATATATCTCTCCGGAAGGAGATACAATCCAAGTTCTAAGTGATAACCGAAAAGCAATCGTATTGACAAAAAACCTGTATTTATATAAACAATCAAAGTATATTGATATCTACTATCACTTTATCCGCGATCTGATAGAGAAAGGAAAGATCAGCTTCAAATATATCAACACTTCAGATATAGTAACTGATAAGATAACAAAACTATTAAGATATATTATATTTAAAAGGTTTAAAGATATACTAGGATTGGTAAGACTAAAGAAAACAAACTTAACTAACTAATATTAAATCAATAGTTTATAATCTTATAAAGAATACCTTTATTTCCTTTACTAATTAGAAAAAGTAATTTTAATAAAAGAGTGTTGAAAATAAACTAAGTATATCAATCTATATAACTATTTACTAATATACTAGAACCAAGCTTTGAAATATATAGTTAAAAGATCTTAATAATTAAACTTTTTTAAAAATTCTCTTCTAGTTAGTTAATTTAATCTATATTCAATATTATTATTTCTATACTATTTTAGAATTTATCTTTTAATATATCTAATATTATTTATCTATTTTTATTTTCATTATTAAATTTTATTCTTTTCTTTATATATCTTATTTAAAATAAATTTCAGATATTCTATAATAAAATTACAAATAATTTCTTTTTTAATTCTATTCTAAGAATCTAATTAGTTTTTTATTTTAATTATTATTTCTAGAATTATAATTTTTACTTTATTATTTTTTATCTTTTTATAATTTCGATTTTATTTATTTTTCTTTTATATATCTTATATAATCTTGATATATTTTTTGAGGATATTAGTAAAGATTAAGATATTATCTAGATATATTATATAATAATTCTCGAGGTATTTCCTCAATAAGTTGTTAACCAACTATATATATATTACTAGTATGTTAGTAAGTCTGAAGAGTATAACCTAGTATTTGTAATATCCATATTATATATAAAATACTGTTTTCTATTTATCTCCTTTCTTAATTCGGATTAAATTGAATCCTATATACTAATCCAACTTAGTGAAATATTTAGCCTTCCCGATTCGATCTTATAGCTTACTAGCTAATAGTAACGGATATCGATCTTTGATAGTAATAGTATTAAGCTTTCGGTAGTTAATAACTAGTTTTCCTTCTTATTCCCCTTCTTTGGTATAAAGAAGATAGGCGTTTCTATAGGTGAAGCGGATTTCCTAATAAATCCTTTTGCTAAATTTTCGTCGAGATATTCGCGAAGCAACTTGAGCTTCTCCTCTGATAGTGGTATAATTGGTAGAAATAGTGGTTCCTTTCCTTTCTCCAATTTTATCTAACGGCTGGGACGGCAATAACCCGCTCGGCGCCGATGCAGTTCTGTCCGCTTGACTGAAAGGTGGCGCGGAGGAGCACCTCAACGATGGATTTGACATTTGGGAGGGCGGATTGTAACAGGATGAAAGGGTCCTTGCCGCCGAGTTCGGCGCAGACAGGTATCAAGGCCTTGGCTGTGAGGCAGCTACCTTCTGAGCTACTGCCTGAGAGCCTATAAAGGTAATGTGCGATATAGCCGGGTGACTGGTGATGTAGGCGGCTGTCTGGGGCCAGCACACTATTGTCTGTATCAAGCCAGGATCGTGACCATGGGCTACGAGCGCTCCCCGTGCAATGCTAGCGAAATAGTGTGCACTCCAAGCTGTCTGCTCGGAAGCCTTGGTCAATATGCCATTGCCGGCAAAGATGGCCGAGATGATTGGGGCCAAGAGATTATGAAAAGGATAGTTCCAGCTAACCAAGGCGGCGACGACGCCCAGCGGCTCATAGATGACTATATTCCGCTTATGCGACAAGAGCAGGTTGGTGGGCCGTCTCGATGGTGCCAGAGCCCTCTCGCCGTGTTTGATTGTCCACTGCAGCTTCTCAGCCGTGACTAGGATCTCGCCCATCTGAGCGTCCACATGTTCTTGCCCGAGTTCAGACATGCCACCTTGCAGATCATCTCCTGGTTATCTAGCACGTGCTGCAGCATGCTCCGAAGGACAGCCCGTCTCTCGCGGAAGCTCGTAGCAGCCCATTTCTTCTGTGCCGTGGCGGCCTGCTCGATAGCCCGGTCGACGGCGGCGGGGGTCGAGGGGTTGATAAGACCGAGGAATTGTCCTGTTGTTGGGTTGTAGCACTGGATGGCCGAGGTCCCGGACGTCTAGAGAGAAGAGAGCAGGCTGTTAGGGCAAAATTCTGAATAATGAGAGAAATTGGCTATGAGTACCCTCACACTCGGCTGCTCTAATATTTCTTCCCTTTCGGGCAGCTTGGGACCAGAAACAGAATACAGTCGTGGCTTGTCGAGGGGACGGTAGGTTCGATACAGTGCAGCAGCCCGAGGGCAGTCCAGAGGGCCGCCCATAGATAGTGGGCGGCTTCAATTGGCCTGGAGCAGGGTCAACATGGACCGGGTCGAGGAGGGTGACAAGAGTTCCTTACAGCCATTGTTGGAGGGCCAGTTCGGCTTGGTTAAGCCAGTCCTCCAAGAGCTGCAAGGCCATTCTGCTGGGATTGACACCCAGATCTGCCTCAATCTGTTTCAATTGAAGGAATGGCGAGCTGCTGTGAGCAAGACCCGAGGTCGAAGAGAATTATTTCACTAGAAGCCTGGAGTGGAGCGGGAGCGGGAGCGGGAGCGGGAGAGCTGTTGAGCATGACAGCTTTGTCCCTCGCCCGGTCTTGGCATTTTTGCGGCGCATGTCAAGGGTCCTCAGCTGATTTCCTACAAGGAAGGGTATTGATTGCCAATGATGGGGTGCATTGGCGTAAATACCCGGTTCGCTACATGACAGGCTTAATAGGGCATTGATAGTCGATGAGAAAAGGGAAATACAGTAGTCATCAGCGGCACGCCTTGTAGATAACGATTTCATCTTCTTCTCCAAGTTGACCGTTATTACATGTATCTGGTATGCTTCGACTAATGTACAGCCCGCAGGTCATGCAAAATCGCCATGCCAAAAAAGCCACAGCTGCCCGCTTTGCCCTCGCCGTCTTCCATTTCCCTCTTTTCTGAACGCCGTTGTGGTAGAAGCCCTAATTCTTAAAACAACAATGCCAACACAGAGACCAATCTCTGTCGAAGCAAACCAAATTAGGTCTTGCTGCGAGGCTGCACCGAGACCACCTAGTCTCGCTAGATACTGCATCATGACTCCCCAACCTCTCCTCCCCTTCTTCTTCTCGCCCTTCTAAGTCGGTTGGCTGGATGCAGATAAACTTCCAATAAGAAAGGGGGAAATAAAAGCCATAAAATCATGTAGAGTTCCTATTCCGAAACGCCGGCTGATGTGTGACGAACTGGCCCTCTCCACTAGGCCCAGAACGCCCGATAGAGAGAAAAAAAAACAATAACGTGATGAGACAGAGGACACAGGCCCACGATAGCCGCTTCTCGCTCCTCAGGTTCGTAGATCGCTCATGCAGATCGTCAGGTGCATGAAAGATCGGGGATATCAACATAACGACAACAATGAAAGACCCAGGATAGGGGATAGTCTATGTTACAGTGACGGAGTGATTAAGGAGAACTACGCAGTTGTGAATGGTGTCCGTAGTCACCGCGACCCATCAGTGTTTGCTCTTGTTGGATATAATGGAGAGGCCTCGAAGCCGCCCCTGCATGAAACCTCGACTGCTGTTGGCCGCCGCACGGTTGCGCGAGTTGTTCGCAGAGTGCGACGACTCGATCTTGGTGAGTCGTGCCGCTGTGGTAAAGTCGTGGCTAGCCTCGTAGCTCGCCCGCACTCGATCCATCGAGGCCCTAATTCGATCATACGACGGCCTGGCCCTGTCTATCGACGTTCGAACCGGCATCTCCACCGACGGCGCATCGTGATGCGTGGAGTTGGTTCCGTCGCTACCGTTCTGTGTCCGCGTATTATGCGTCGCAACTGACGGCGGATAGATCGGTCGCCTGTCTTCGTCCACGCTGGGATATTGCGCGTGCTTGCCCTTCTTGGACGAATCCGATGACCCCGAGGCTGTGCCCTCTAGTCCCTTCTCCTCCGCTTCCTTGGCCGGATGGAGGTGGTCGAATTTTCCTTGCTGTACCTGCTCCCTGATGATGTCGACGTCGTACGGCCAATACACCTTCTGCAGCGCCTTGATCGCATACCGAGGGAGTATGCATACGACTGGCGTAATGAGCATGACTGCCCAGAACGATAGCTGCCCGTAGACTTGCGGCGCCGCCTGATAAAAGGCTGCCGCAGACATATTGGATCCGTAGACGGCCGTCCAGAAGAAGATGAACAGATCACTGACGGCGATGACCAGAAGCATCAGCCAGTCCCACCGGTACAAGTTGATGAGGATGTACAGGTTGATGGTAAACACGGCCGGGTGCGCAATATAACAGCCAAGGCGTGTTCGCTCCGCCACATCCAAACCGTTGACGGAAGCAAACGGGCCGCCAGTGATGGTAAGGTACGGAATAAAGAAGCACATGATGGATTGGTAGAAGCCGTCAACCATGTAGAGCCTGTCCCCATTTTTAGTGCACTGAAATATACCAAATAGTCACGGGGTTAGTGCTTACCAGAACTTTCTTTGAGTCCACTCCAGCCTCTCGATGCCGCGGCGATATAGCTGAGGCACGGCTAGCGAGACAGTGTCCGAGACGTCCTGATCAAAAACGCCCATAAGGACGACCGGGACTGAGGTGAAGAGCAGATTAATGAGGACGATATAGGTATAGTCGAAGACGTAAGTGATGTCAAAGTTACAGAAGACTTGAAACCAAAAGAGTGTGAACACCCAAATAATGTTCTTATAGAAGAAATTGCTGATGGTTTCGGCCAGTCTTCGATAGGACCATCTACCGTGAACCAGTATCAGTCTCTGGAGGAATCGGAACTGGCCGATGGCGTAGTCGGACGACATGACGGCCTGGCGACCCTCAACTCCCGCGATACCGACACCCACATCTGCCTCCTGGATCATGGCAACGTCGTTTGCACCATCTCCCACCGACAGAGTCATGACGTCAAGACCTGTCTTCACCATGGCGCAGACAGCGGCTTTCTGGGCCGGACTGACGCGGCAGCACAGAACCGACTTGCACTGCTTGCAGAGGAGGAGGAATTTCTGCTTCAGCTCGTCACGCAGTGCCCACCTGAGAGTGAAACCGTCGATGACCAAGCCATGCGTCGGGCCTGGTGGCTCGTGATTATGTCGGGCTTCCGCTAGGTCTTGGTCACTCCCTGTGAGGTTGAACACCGCTAGGTGCTTGTCAAGCTCAGCCCGTATCAGGCCAATGAATTCCTCGTCCGGAGTGTTACCGTTCTCATCCTCTTCGACCCGAAGACGAATGAGCTCCATGTCGTTGTTCAGGAGGTTACACGAAAATCCGATGTTGATGGCCGTCTCCACTTTGTCGCCGGTTAACACCCAGAGTTTGATGCCTGCGTCGCCTAGTAGTGCGATGGTATCCGGAACTCCGTCTTGTAGTCGGTCCTCGATGGCTGTTCCACCTAAGAGTGTCAGTTCTTGCTCTATCAAGTCGGCTGCCTGCTCCAGTTTCTCCTCGCGCTCTTCAAGTGCTGTGGCGGCAGCATCGTGTATCTTACGCCAGTCGTAGTATTCTTCTTCGTCCAATACCCGCTCTGCAATGCAGAGGGTCCGGAGACCTTCTCTGGCAAACATTTCGAGATGCTCAGCGGTTCTCTTACGCAGCTCAGCTTGCTCTCCCCGCCTCAGCCGTGAGTAGATGACGCTGTCTGCACCCTTACAGAAGAGTATAATCTTGCCGTCTGGCATCCTGACAATAGCACTCATACGTTTACGGGACGAATTGAACTCGATTATGTTCAAGATGGGGTAGTGCTTCTCCTCGCCCATGACGTTCAGATTTACGCCCTCGCTAGTGTTTCCGAGAACTGTGAAGCCCATGTCACGGGCTGTTGCGACGAGTGCGGCCTCGTCCGGTGACTGTGCCTTGAATGTCATCCTTGGCACGTCTCCTGGGACCTTGTCAGCGACGACTGTGTGGCAGAGCGCAAGTGCCAGCATGAATCGTTCGGTAGCGTGCTGCTGTTCAGGCCCGTGCTTTCCGGAGAGGTCCTCTACGAAGTCCGGGGCAATAAAGGTCAGGTCTTCATCATGCAGATAAGGGTTGGCGTAAAGCTCCCGAAGATCCTTGAGCACCTTTACTTTAGCCTCGGCGATCTCAGCTCTTGCCAATTCGCCTTCCTTTTCCACATCAATTCCCAGCCGCTTCTGCATTCCAGCCTGGGCCTCGGTGTACGCCTCGCCATAGGGCTGCCCGTTTATAGTTGCTTTCTTGAACTCCATGACGTTCTGGGTCAGGGTCCCCGTCTTATCGGAAAAGATGTACTCAATTTGACCCAAGTCGTCGGATAAATTCCATGACTTCGGTACGCACGGCTGCCCGATCGGATCATACCACATCTCTACATCGCTGTAGATGAAAACAGCCTGAAGAGTTCGCACGATCTCGACCGAGATATAGAGCGATAATGGAACCAAGTTCTGGAAGAGGATAATGGACGCCCAGAATGTGGTGAACCCACTCATGCCTGGTGATCCTCCAATAGACCCGAAGTCGAAATAATGCAGTGATGCATCGTTCTGTCCCCAGGCGACGCCGTTAGCGACGGCGGCAATAAGGCACATGATGAACAGGACGCCGAAGTTACAGATGACGTTGAAGTTTAGCCCCCTGGAGATGCGAGCCCGCTTACTAGGGGTTATCCCTGCGTTCATCATGGTCTTCGTATCGTGACCAGTGAATATGACGATGCCGAGAGCCCATTCCGTATTTCTCAGCTTGCAGCCTCGTAAGAGGACGTTATCGATCGTGACAGGTTCTGACATCTCATGCGATTGGCCTGCGATCTTCTGATTCCACTTGATGACGGCATTATACTTGTAGAGGTTAGGTTGTGGTGCTTCACTTTCGATCCGGAACTGTGCTCTTTCACAATCCTTCGCATGCTTGAGAGATCGCCCACAGCGAAGAGCCTGCCGGTACTTCAGGTTGGTCTCCCCATCCAGGTTTTTGGTCTCGATGTAGCAGGCGCCTTCGGGATCCGAGCTCGCCAGGATGATAACATCAGCGGGGAACTCGTCATCATTATATATTCGCACAGAGTCACCGACTTGGAGGTCTTTCCACGCACTCCGATGGATGCGTGCTTTGCCTGGGGCTTGAATGTCATAGTTGATCAAGTCTGTCTTGACTGTTCGTATGTTGACCTCGCTGGGCTGGAAGGAAAAGGCCGAGGTTGGCCGCTCCCGGGGGTCCTGGGGCTGAGGCTGCGGCTGAAGCTGGTCCGGCCGAGGATGTGGAGACGGAACTGGCGTCATCTGGATATTTTCACGGGCCGAAACAAACGACGTTCTCTCCGTGTAGGGGGATATGATAGATTCCGGACCGGTCCTTGTCGTCTCGATCGACGCGCGGGGACCATCATGCCCGATGCCGGTTGCCCCCTTGTCCTTGTTTTTCCTCTTCCACGAGCTCTCGATGGAATGCCACATGATGTCTAGAAATCTTGAGGTAGCTTTCTTCGTCTTTCTCCAACTCGATACGTTGTCTTCCTTCACATTGACGTTATCCCAGCCGCACAGCCGATATACTGGGGAGTTGTTGAGCTGTTTATCCGAGATGGTCCGCCGCCGATCCTCGATAGCATCTCTGACTGCTGTGACTGCAATGATGAATATCAGAGGAGCAGAGTTGAGGCCGGGATTGTTAACGCCGAATATAGGGAAGAACTAGTCCAAGGCTGTCAGCTTCTCGTTGTTTGTAGGGAGACCCATTCACATCAGAACGAACTTACTGCAATTACAGTGACGAACAAGAAGAAGATATTGGCCACGTTGTGGAATTGGAAGTACAGATTCTTGGGTATAAAGGACAGCGGCGTGTATTTCGCTGTGCGGATCTTGTTTCGCGCGTATGTTTGCGCCGGTTCACCATCCTCGTCCTTCAAGTCGTCAGGGAGCGGCAGGTTGAAATATAGAGTCCTGGGCCCAGGCCCGGAATCCTCGGTCTCCTCTTCTTCTGGGCCGCCATGGTCTTGATTTGGCTGCCGTAGTGACTCGGAGCCTCCAGACGCCTTCTTGTTCTCGTTGGAGTGTCTTTTGTTGTGCGTGCGGCCCAGGAGCGACAGCCGCTTGACCTTGCTGCTCTTGACCGTCAGCTTGCGCGTTGCCCATCTTGACCGTTTCGTCTTGTTGATAGGCCTGTTTCCGTGGCTGCCGTCGCTCTGGTCGCCCTCGTTTGCAGGCGTTGCCATGGTATGTGAGGTTGCGGGCAGAGCACGGTCAACCCGAGAGGTCCGCCAGATTGACCTTCGCTGGCCGAATCGCTACCTCCGCCCACCCAGTAATTTGTAGTACACGAGCCAGATTGAACTGCGGTTCGTGTCAATTGGGGTCGGATGAAAGCCGGTGGATGAGTGCAGGCTTAAAAGGGCGGTCCGCGTCGTCGTACGCGAGGCGAATAAGTATCGTGGTGGCAGCTGAGAGCGATTTCTCACTTTTCTGGGTAGATGGCAGAAGGGGGGGGAACACAGGGAGGCGGAAGTTTTGGCTAACACTGAATTGTCGGATGGGCCGGAGTTGCGAAATCCCAGTGAGCCACCAGGGCCACACAGGTAAGACCTCCCGAGAAGCCGCAAATATGCGCGACTAGCCAGGGGGTCACTGGTTCAGCACGTCCTTTTGGAGAGGGGCCTTCGAGCCAAATCAAAGGAAGTCAAATTAAGGAAGTCGAATTAAGAAGAAGCCAGATTAAGATTGTACTTATTCAAATGGAAGTCAAATCAAAGCAGAAGCCAAATTACACATGTTTTGCAGCTTCTGGTTAGCGACCCCAAAGGCCTGTACTGTATTGGCAATGGTGCCATACCGATAACGGTACCAATTTCGGCCCAGTACTGTAATCTGTACGGTACCGCCACTGCCATGGTACCACTTCAGCACCGCTGCAAGGCAAAGAGAAGGCCTGGGGTCCGGAGCACATGTCGACGCTCTCTACATTCAACAGCCTAGGGATCCTCTATGCCAAGCAAAGCAGGCTGGCTAAAGCTGAGTGTTACGGCTGTGCATACGCCCATACAGGGGCTATAATAGGATCCTGTAGGTGTGCAGGTACCCACTGTTATGCTGCTTACTATGGGGCAAGTTACATTGTACTTTAGTTGATGGCCGAATAAATGTAAATACTGGGTCTCGGAACCTTCTAGTAAATAAATGGATATATGGGTTATGATTGGCCTAAGGAGCGGATAAATATCCTCCTGTACTCCGAATCGATGCTGCTTTACTTTGAGGCTATATAATCCAAAATGGAGGTGCCAACATCTAAACAACCACGACGATAACGGTATTCAGAACTGATTCGAGATGACCGATTAAAGATCCAAACTCTTTACTTTGATACTGGATTTACTCACAATCAAATCTGCCTATAATTAGATATCTCTTATCGCCAAGTTTGTAAGGCGGTTCGATATCGATTAATACCTCAAAAGTGTTAATATAGTGCAAAACTATCTCTAAATAGTCTATAACGAAAGCGGCTAATCGAATAGGTTATAAGTTCATAGGAGAGTAGAGAGGTGCTATAGATCGCAATTCCAGGTATTCTTTGTTTGGAGTATGGCGAAAAGGCAATTCGAAAAGCTTTTAAAAAGGAGGGATTTATATGAGCTATAGTACGAAAGAAACTAGTACTCTCAGAAGAGAATAAAGTAGATCGGCTTCGATGGGTATAGGAGTATATAAACTGGATTACAGATCAATGGGATTATATACTATGGACCGACAAGATATGGGTTCAACTAGGAAAGTATAGAAAGACCTGGATAACCTATTATATAGGCCTATTAGAGGTTTATCATCCTGATTATATACAACCCCGCTATCAGCGTAAGATTGGATGGATGTTTTGAGGTAGAATATCAGGTAAATATAGTCGATATAAAGGACTATTCTGGGAGAAGGATTAGGGTATTGTAAATAAGGGATCTTATTCGGATATTATTATACCACTTATCCAAGAGGTTCTATAGTAATATCCTGATCTGATCTTTCAGTAGGATAATGTAAAAGGGCATTCTTCTAAGTTTACAAAATCAGTACTCGAAGTATATGGTATTACCCCTATTTGGTAGCCGGCCAATTCCCCTGATCTGAACCTTATTGAGAGTATTTGGGATGATATGAAGGATTGGATTGAGGATCGATATCCTGATGTTCATAGCTCTTATCCAAGGCTTCGAAAAGCTGTTCTTGAAGCCTGGGAAGCTGTAAGAGCTGATCGAATTAAAGAGCTTGTATATAGTATGCCAGAACGCTGTCAGGCTATTATTGATGTAAATGGTGGTCCAACGAAATATTAGATATTTTTGGTTAAAGCAGCACTATTGCCGAGAAAGACCCAGTGTTTACTTTTATTCGGCCTGTAACTAAAGTAGAAGGTTCCGAGACCCAGTATTTACATTTATTCGGCCATCAACTAAAGTAAGTAGCTCCCGGACTCGCTTCCCCCGCTCTTGGTGTCCCGCTGCACTGTCCTATTCTACCGTCATATGAGCATAGGCCATAAATTCGGCCACGGCATCACAAGAGCAAGTCATTCACTATATTCTGTAAGCGATTATTTATCCATCACAAGTTTTCCATTACTATACATAGTGCCTACCACGGTCGCTTCACAAGTCGCCCGCATTTCACAGCTGCACAACAGAAGGTGAAGCATTTTGACTGCGTTCGAACACTAGGTGACAATGAAGATTGAACCATTCAAAATCGATGTGCCTCAAAGTGAGATAGATGCGCTTCGCTCGCGCTTGGCCAACACGCGCTGGGCGCCCGAACTTGATAACGAGAACTGGTCCTACGGAGTCAATGGCACCTATCTGCGCGAACTGATGACCTATTGGCAGGACGACTTCGACTGGCGCGCACAGGAGGCGCGGATGAACGACTTTCCACAGTTCCGCGCAGAGATCGACGGCGTACCGATTCACTTCATCCATGTGCGCGGCAAGGGGCCCAACCCCGTTCCCATCATTCTAAACCACGGATGGCCCTGGACATTTTGGGACTTTAAGGACATTATCATGGGGCTGGCCGACCCTGCTGCACATGGCGGCAATCCTGAAGACGCATTTAATGTTGTTGTCCCTTCGCTACCGGGCTTCGCCTTCTCGGGGCCGTTGCCCCGGAACGGTGTAGGCTATGTCGAAACAGCCAGCATGTGGGTTAAGCTGATGAGGGAATTAGGCTATGAGAAGTTCATCACCCATGGAGGTGACGCAGGCGCGTTTGTGAGTGCGCGACTTGGGCATGCGCATGCGGAATCGGTCATGGGCGTTCATCTGAGCTTCCCTATCCTGCCGGGAGTGCCTCATGACGCCGCCGACCCAGCAGACTTCACACCGGAAGAACGCGCCCTGGTCGAAGGGCAGGAAAGAGGCCCGGGGGCTTTCCTCCACGTTTTAATCAATACCTTTGACCCGCAGACCCTCGCCTGGGCAATGCACGACAGCCCCGTTGGTCAGGCCGCGTGGATACTCCTTCGCCGCCGCGCCTGGAGCGATTGTCATGGAGACGTGGAGATCAAGTTTAACAAGGATACGCTGCTCACGCATCTTTCGCTCTACTGGTTCACAAACAGCTTTATCGGCTCAGAGCTGTTTTGCCGAGCATCGGGGTTTCACCAGCCTATGGCACTGGCTAACGACATCAAGCCCGAAATCAACGTGCCAACAGCTGTTGCCATACTGCCCAAGGACCTGATGTATAAGCCCCGCTCGCTCGTCGCCGCTCATAGTGATCTGCGCCAGTGGACCGTATTTCCCAGTGGAGGACATTTCGGGGCAGCCGAGGAACCGAAGCTCATGACTGAAGATATTCGCTCATTTGTTCGCCCACTGCGCCGGGGCCGACCCTCGCCGATGAAGCGTTTCCACCAAATTAATGAGAGATACTGCACTACCTGATTGGCTGGAACAGTGTTGAACGATCCATGCCGCTCGCCGTCATGACAGCGGGCTCTTTAACTCAAGTCCATCGACTCTTAATCGCTGAAGGGCCTGTTCGAATTTCTTATGCACCATGATCTATTTGGTTGAAGATTGTTCAATATGTAGCTTGAGTCCAAAATTAGATCGTTTTAAATGGTGAGTTCACATAGCTCTCTACTATACATGCTTTAGAATTTTGAAGTTCATAGCCGCTGTGTTGCTACGAGGGTGCCTATCTCGTTCTATAATGTCCAGGACAAGAAAGGATTGCTACCACATCATATACAGGGAAGTCTCTTGCAATAAGAGAATGCATATTTGTACAGTCACCGGAATCAGCACCAGATTTCCGGATAACAACAGTAAAGGCCGCAACTAAATTTATGAAATGCTGTAGTTTCACTCTTTCACCTGCCATCATCTTCCAAAGCGACGTCCCCAACCACACAGAATTCTCCTGTCCTTTCCATCCATGGTAGGTAAGAAATGGGCCATCGGTATCACATTGGTGCCGATGAGTTTCAACTGTGCCGTAGTCGAAACTCTTGCAAGACGAATACTATCTTCATAACTTATATGGCCATCCTTGCAGCGAATACCATCTTCATGATTCATATAGCGACCAATATTAAAGTAATGTAAAATTATACTTACAGTATAGTACAGTATAAGAGAACAGTACTTCCGTATAGTAACAATCAAAGAACCTACTCTATATATTAATTGCTATCCAATAGCCATCTTTTACTTCGTACTATTATTATATCAGTAATATATCTTTGTTAGTAACTATATATCCCTTATCAGTTATCAGATACCGGTCCATCATTATTATATTAGTTATTATATAAGTTATTATCGATCACTATATATATCTTTATAGATCATTATAAGCTTGTTATCCTATTATTCTATAACTATTATTGTGACGAATCTGACTCAAACTCCCCGCCTAGGTCGCCATAAGCCTAGCTAGCTAGATGCACTATACGTAATTAGCCTTTCTATATAAGCCCTTACGGCCTACTACCTCTTAACTCTCTAGTGGTTAATTCTAAATTGTCAAAATGGATTCTTGATTCTCCTTATCTTAGTCGTTTCGTCATATTATTAACAACTCACCTAATCCCTCCCGCTGTACTAACGGCTTCTATAATATCAGACTTATTTACCTCCTTGCCTTTTACCCCGATCCTAGGTTCTTGAGCAGTAGGAGAAGACCTATTCCGAGAGATCCTCGATATACAGTTCCTTACCCCTTATCTATATTTACGAATCCCTTACGACTTTCTCAACATATCAACCTCCAGAACACCCTCCTCTATACACAACCAGACAACTGGAGATCCCTCTGCTCAGGTTACAGCTAAAGCAGCAGTAGCTAGCTCCCACCATAACGATGACTATAACGAGCAGGAAGCAGCTGAATCCAATACCAGAGATACTGTCTCCTCCAGCTCCGTTACACAAAGACAAAGACACAGAGCGTCGACCCAAGAGTATCAGGCAAGTACAAGTATGCTTATACTAGAAATACAAAATACATACCTCCTGGAGCAGCTAGAAGCACTCTCTATAGAGGTTGACTAGCTGAAGAGCGTACAACCATCAATCGAGCGGCCTACACCAGCTCCCCCAGAAAGGGAATATATACGATTCCCTCAGAATACCCCGCTTATAGCAAATACACCGACAACGTAGTAGCAACCCCGCGCGCAAATATACAACTTGTTAGTAACGATCAGTTCAGTTCCTTACCGTCCTAAGGTAACGGATCTGTATAACAAGCTGAACAATAGTACTAGTATTAGACCAAGCTTATAGAAAGCATTTATACTGGAACGACTTGAGATTTACCAGTATATACTGCCAATTGAGAGCTTTCGAAGGCAATATATCCTAGAGCAGATATAGAATATAGCCCTAATATATCTTGAAGAGCTATATCTATAGTAATCCCCCATCTTAACAACTATATAGCTTGTTGAGATAGTAGCAATGTTCTTAACCAACTCGGTAGAAGTATAGTATATCGCCGATAAGTATTATATACTTCGTATAGACAACCTAAGCTTTACCGAGTTTTATAAGCAGCTTATATTGCTTGCTAATATTACTAATATTACTAATAAATATATACTTTGCTAAGACCTAACCTTCAAGGTTACAGAGTTCTACCGATATACTATAGATATAGGATATATAGCTAGCCAATCCCTTGAAGAAGATATACAAGTCTATCAATAGTTTGAAGCGAATAAAGCAGGAATCAAAACTGTTAATACTATATATTTCGGCGCCCTTACTAGCAACTCCACTTGTAGGTCGCGAGGTATATCCTATATTATAAGTAAGAGCGAATTAGCTATTCAAGCTAAGCAACCTAATATACTATCTATATATATACCTACGAACTAATACCTTAGTACCTCTACTCCTATCAATAATACCTTGTAGTATTTTATACCTATCCACAACCTATCTACTTTTCAATAAAGCAATATACAATAATACTACTTTACCTCTTTAGGTAACTATAGTATAGACTATACTAGGTCCCATACTATAGGAATTGTTGAGTATATAGAAGAGGATGATAATATAGAGACCTTTATAGATATCCAGAAGGACCCTACTTCAGCCGAAGTAGAGGTAATCGCTTATATAGTTTATAAAGAGATAGACTAAGCAAAAGATAATATCTAGTAAAAGACTCCTTTCTAAACAACTTAAAAGATATAAGATATCTGGACTTGATAAAACTTATAAAAGGAGATTATATAATATCCCTATATATACTAGTAAGAAATGAACTCTTCTTCTATATCTATACTCTTATAGACTTAGGAGCGAACAACTTTACTTTTATCGATATTTCTTTCCTTAACTATCTCTCTTCTTTTCTTAAATCTATATTTAAACAGTTTAAGACCCCTTTACAAGTCAAAAGCTATAATAGTCTAAAAGGTATAGAGATTACTTATTATATATTACTTAATCTTATAGTTGATAGCTATATATAATCGTTTACCCTCTTTTTGATTACCTATTTAGGTACCCAGACTGCTATTCTAGAACATTCTTAGCTAGCCGAGAACTATATCCTACTTAATTATACTTAGTAGAAGCTATACTGGCTTCCTAATCTGTCTCCGATATTCTTCTATACTAAGAATATCGAAATACTTCTTAGAAATAATAACTATATTATAGTTAACTATTACTATTAATATAATACTATATATAAAGACTACAAACTGGACAAATACTGGTCAAAATAGCTATCGTAACTAACAACTATATTAAGTACTACTCCGATAATATTATATAGGCTAGCTAATTCTCTAGATAGTAAGATAGATACTAACTCAAACTTCCCGGATATAACTCTGTTTAATAAGTTAACTCAAAGTACTAAACCTCCTACTAGTTTCTATACTACTACTTTTGAAAAGGATATAGCTAAAAACTTATATAGAATGGATAAAGACTTGAAAATATAACTATCATCACCACTCCTTATTCCAAAAAGATATTCTAAACCTTTATAATAGACAAAGATATTTTTTAAACCTACTATTATTAAGATCAGATCTATTTCCAATATAATCTTGAACTTTATTTGCAAGAATTATAGTAATTATAAACTCTTTTCGGTTACTTTATAAGAAGTAAATATATTCTTAAACCAAAAGCGAGAGTAGAAGTAAGGATAAGATAATCTAGACTCCTTTATAGCTTAATTACTTATATCAATAAACCGGTATATAGTAATATACTCGATTCTCAATCTAGAAATTACTAAACTATCTATTCCGGATAAATATAAGGATTATATCTATATCTTCTCCAAAATAGAATCGAATATCTTACTTCCTTATCATCTATATAACTATAAGATATAGTTTGAAGAAAATATTACTAGTTTATTAAAATATAGTCTACTTTATAAGATATTAATTAAGGAACTAGAGACTATAAAGGAGTATTTGACCGATAATCTAGCTAAAGGATTTATTGAACCCTTTCAAATACTATTCACAGCCTCTATACTATTCGTTAAGAAGCCTAATAGATCACTATAGTTCTATATTAACTTCTATATACTGAATATACTTATCTATAAAGACTACTACCTACTACCTCTAATCGATAAGATACTAACCTATATTTCAAATATAAAGATCTTTACTAAGCTAGATATATATCAAGTATTCCACTATATCCGAATAGATCCTATCTCTAAGGAATATACTATCTTCCAGATTTGCTATAGAGTATATAAGTATAAAGTTATATCTTTTAGATTAACAAATAAATCCGCAACTTATCAATATTATATAAATAATATTCTTTTCGACTATCTAGATGTTTTTTATACTACCTATCTAGATGATATCCTGATTTACTTAGATAACGAACTAGAATATATAATATAAGTAAAACTAGTATTATAATATTTATAAGATATAGGTTTATAAATAGACTTAAAGAAATGCGAATTCGATATCAAATATACAAAGTATCTAGGTTTTATTATCTCAATTGATAATATAGAAGTCGATCTGGAAAAGGTTGTTGTTATATAAGAATAGTAGTATCCTACCACTATAAAAGGTATTTAGTTATTCTTAAGCTTCTATAATTTCTATTAATATTTTATCTATAACTTCGACCTAATTGCTAAACCTCTGATCAACCTAACAAAGGCTAGTACCTATTTCGACTTCGATAAGAACTATTAATAGGTATTTAGTATACTAAAAAAAGTACTAACCTCTACCTTCCTACTTAGATATTATAACTATATACTTCTTTATATATTTGAAACTGATACTTCAGATAGAGTTATAATAAGTATACTCTTATAAAAGTATAGAGATAACTATTTCTCTATTATATACTTCTCCAAAATAATATAAATTATAGAGCTCAACTATAAGATATATAATAAAGAAATACTTGCTATTGTCAAATTATTTGCGAATTAGTATATAGAACTGACTAGTACTCTATACCAAATATATATCTATATAGATTATAAAGTACTAAAATACTTTATATTAATTAAGTTATTAAATACTTGTTAAGTATACTAGGCTAAGCTACTCGCTAACTACTATTTCTTAATTATATATTATTCTAGAAAGCAGAACCCTTTAGCTAATATTTTAATCTATAGAACGGACGAATTGGACTTCTAGAATAAGATTAAGAAGGAGAAAAGAGTATAATAGTTACTAAAGAACAACTAGTTAGATCTATAGATAATCGTAAATCGTATATATATATATTTTGACAAATCTAACTTATAGCTATTCGAAATCTACAAAATATCAAGCAAACTAACTCTAGTTATATATATATTATAAGCAAATCGTGAGGTTAAGAACTTACAATCTTTAAGATTTATATCAACTATCAATCTATCTATATTCTCTATACAAAATAATCTTTTACTATATAAAGATTGTCTTATCATCCTCGATATAGATAATTTATATATTCTTTTAATCTACGAAGTTTATAATTTTATAACTACTATATATTCTAATATCTATAAGACTATACTACTATTTATATATCAGTATTATTAATATAGTCTAGTAAGCGATATTGTTATCTATATCCATAACTACTATATCTATCGGTATAGTTCAGTTTCAAGAGATAAAATCCCTAGCTTGCTATATCTTCTATCGATCTCTATATATACCTGGGAGTATATTATAATAGATTACTATAGCTTCAATAAGGACAAATATAGATATAACAATATACTAGTTATTATCGACTATCTAAGTAAGTAGGTTATTATTATCCTCTATTATAAAACTATTAATATACGAAAACAAGCTAAGTTATATCTGATATATATTTATAGATATTACAGATTACTAACTACTATACTATCAGATTATAGACTATAGTTTATCTCCTTATTCTGAAAGGAGTTCAATAGTATCCTAGATACTGATATAAAGCTCTCTATTATAAACTATTTATAAATCGATGATTAGATAGAGATTTATAATCAGTATTTATAGAAGTGTTTATAACTATTTATTAGTTATTACCAAGATGACTAGTCCGAATACCTATTTATAATAGATTATATATAATTGATATTTCTATATTCGTTACTCGGAGACTTCTTATTATTCGAAGTACTATATAGCTATATATTATATACTTTTTGGACTTGGAAGTAGAACGACCACCCTATTATTGATAACTTTAATATTACTAATATCTATATATATATCTATTATAACTACGAAGTATTGGAATATACCCGCGCTATTATATAAAAAATCTAAAATTGTATATCTATAAAGGTAAACCAGTACTATAGACCTATTAACTTTGATATAGGCAATTATATATAATTGGATATATAATACTTACTAATATAGTATCTATCAAGAAAACTAGATTATCCTATAAATAGACAATTCAAGATACTAAAGAAGATAGATTATTTGTACTATCTAGAGCTACTCGATACTATATATATCTATAATATATTCTCTATAAACAAACTATATAAAACTGCTAATAACCCCCTATCTAGTTAGTACAACAACCTGTTATTATTAATCAATATTATAAATACTGATAAATACGAAGTTGATAAAGTACTTATATATAGAAAATACTATAAATCCTTAGAATACTATATCTTCTAACTTAATTATAATACTGATCTAACTTGATATAAGGTTTCCAACTTAAAGATAATATTATAGAAGTTATATAACTTTTATTTGGAGAATCCAACTCAGTTTAGCCTATCAGTACTTCTATCTAAATAATTATATTTATTCCAAGATAGAGAAGAGGATTATAACTATACTAATAGAGACTATCTTATAACACCGGCCCAAAAGTATATATTCCTTAATTTATATTACTAATATATTCTTTACTCTATACTTACTTATTAATATAACTAATAACTAGAAATAAGAGAAAACAATATTCGAGAACGAGTTTATTTGGAAAGAGAATAGTATAACGAATCTGACTTAAACTCCTTATTTAGATTACTATAAACCTAACTAGCTAGATATACTATATATGATTAGCCTTTCTATATAAGCCTTTATAATCTACTACCTCTTAGTTCTCTAGTTATTAATTCTAAGTTATCAAAATAGATTCTTGATTCTCCTTATCTTAATTATTTCGTTATAATTATTAGGAAAAGAAAAAATTCTGTTATAACTCTATAGTTATTATTATATCCTATCTTGTTATTTTATAGAATTATTCTGTCTAATATATACAAAGATATATACCCCTAATATTTATTATTATTTTTATCAATACTAACTTGTTTAGATTACTGATTATCGATTTTACTATACAAATTCTTCTGTCCGATATAAGGTAGTGATAAATATTATAATATATATTATTATATATAATAGTATATAGCTTATACTCTATACTTTATTCTAATAACTCTATTTTTGCTTTATAGATCTATTATAATATAAACTAATATAAAGTATATATATATTTTATATAAGATATAAAAGTGGATCTATCTATTCTACTACTATCTCAAATATATCTAGATTTGATTTATATAGTTAGAGAATATATATAGTATTCTTCTTTTCTATTTGAAAAATATATAAAATATAATCAACTATTATACTATATTTGATTACTAATCTTTGTAAATATTTACTTAGTATAACTATATTAGCTATATATATAGTTTATTCGATTATAAATATATATATAAAAGAAGTTAAGGTTATTTATTTAATAATAGATATATTAAAGATATACTTTTCATCTCTATTCTCTATATTCTAATATATTTCCGTTTTATCAAAAATATAATATTATTAATTAGTATAATAGAATATTAGTATTAGAATATTTTCTCAAAGGGAAAACTATTTGAATTATTTTTATATTATTATATCTAGAACTACTCGTTTTTATTTCCTATTTAATAAGGAAAGGATGGGAAAATCCAAAAGATTTTCTTAAGTTATTCAATATTGAAATTTATTTTCTCTAAACTCAAAAACTTGAAGTTTACTATTTAAGACCAATTTGTAAATAAATCATTCTCAATATAAATATGAAAGTTCTATTTACAAATATTTTATATTTACACTACTATTTCTTTTCCTAACTCGTTATTTTTTATCTATACTATTTTTTTTTCTATATCGATTCTTTCTATATTAGTTCTTTTTATCTCTATCTTTTTTTCTATCTTATATTTTTCCATCTCCACTTTTCTTTTTTTATTTATACTTCTCAAATTTTCAAGATAATTATCTAAAATATTATATTTGATTATTAAAGTAGATATTTGTTATTATTATATAGATAAACGAAACTTGTTTAATAATAATATATTAGAGATTTTGACTTTGCAATTTACCGAAAATTCGCTTGTTTCTATAATATATTTATATTTATTATATTGTTAGATATTTCAATAATAATTTATATATCAATCTCAAATCCTAATTAAATTCAAACTTGATATTTATCCTCTATACTCTTTTTAAACTTTTCTATATTGATATCTATTAGAATTAGTTATAGATAAAAAGTAGTTATAATTATATATTATAAAGTAAAGTTCTATTTTCTGATTCTATATTAGTAGATTGGAATACTATTATATTATAAGTACTTTATAACCAAAATATAGAGTCGAGATATTGAGATAATAAAATCAGTTGTCTTTTTTCTAATTATTAATCTTTTAATTACTCTTTATAAATAATCTGGAAAGTTAAGCTTTCTATAATTAGATTACAAAGTAAAGCTTTATAAACTAGAAAGTTCAAATTATTAAATCTAATTCTTAGATAAGTTGAAAACTGGATTAATTAATATTTCTAATCTATATACTATATACTTTATAACTTATTTCTATAATATACTCTCTAAATTGATTTATTAATCTGCTCTCTCTATAGAAATAAGTAATATATTTAGTTGGAGTTATTTATAATAGATATGAAATATTTATTCTATATAATAGAGTTTACTTGTTTTAAATAGTATATTTGATTATAGAATATTATTATATATACTTTTACAATTTTGATCAGGTTGTTTGTTTATAACTATATTTATATTATTTACTAGTTATAAAAGTAAATAGTCTATAGTTTTGATTATTTCGAAATAGTGATCTTATTAATATTAATAAAAAAGAGCTTATTTGTTTTAATAGTTATTATAGTATAACTAGATAATAGGTTATTCAAATAAATATTTGTTAATATAATTATAAGTACGATATTGATTATAGTTACTATTATTAGTAAAGATATTTTCTCTATTTACTTTATTATTATATTATCGATTCTCTAGTTATATAGAAATAGTAAAGAGATATAGAGTTATATATTGATATAGTTAAATAAAGGATTTAAATAATAGATAATTGATTATAATCAATTAATATCGAATAGTAATAAATAATAATTAAGATTATAATTTGAATTGAATATAAAACTTTATATACTAAGGAATTACTATCTATTTATATAAATCTTCGTTTTTATTATACCAATTATTCTAATTATTCTAATAATCTGAAATTACTAATATTACTAATACTATTAGTTAATATATAACTTCTCTATAAGGTTTTACTATAATTAGTTAATCTAATCTCTAAATCTAAAATCCTTATAATTATATATTACTAAGTTATAATACTATCCTCTTTCTAAATAAGTATTATCCTAATACTTATTATAATAATTCCGAATACTTTACTAAATATTTCTTTAACTACTTCTTAATATTCTTCTTTCTCTTATTATATCAATTTATTATCGTTTTTATATAACTAATAATTATAAAACTTAATATATTTATAATTAGGAAAAAAGTATAATTATAGTTATTTTTTATAATTGTTATTTAGAAAAGAATTATAAATATTATATTCTTCTAAATAGTAATCAATATAGAGAATATAGGAAAAGTGGAATAGAAAAGATATATAATATTTTTGATTATTTAGTTGATATATAGATTTATATAGATAATAAAGAGAAATATCTTTATATTAAGTATAAGAAATTTCAATATAAAGAAGAAGAAGTTATAATAAAGATTTAGGAAGTATTAGCGAAAATACTAAGATTTCATATTTAAATATAATAGATTTAATTTAAACTTGATTCTTTATAGAAGAAAGCTAGGAAAATATTATAATATAATTTTAAAATAATTGAAGAATTAGATAATTTCGAGGAACTAGAGTATTTAGAATAAGAAAGATAGGAAAGAGAATAAATAATTATTAAAACCGAAGAGTCTAATTCTATCAATTCTTTATTTCTCGAGCTCCTTTTGATAAATTCTTCCGAGATAGTTATCTAACTAGAAAGCGAAAGTTCCTTTAGTAGAACTTCTCTAAATTAGATAAATAGTTCAAATTGTTCTTAAGTTTCTAGATATTCTCTAAATATAGATAACCTTTTTATTTAATTAAGTAATAGAGCCTTTCTCTAATATATTTTTGATTTAGTATCTCTTCAACTTTATATTTAGTATTTAGTTCTAAAGATTCTACTTTAATATATAAAGTATCTAGTACTTTATTTAGTACTAGTTTAAATAAAGATATATAGAAAATTGAATATATCTTTATAGTATTTAATAAATTAAGTTCGTAATTAACTATACCGATTTTCTTATTAATTTTGAATAGTTCAAGTTTCTTATAATCTAATTTATTATTTAGTTGTTTTATAATAATATTTTATTATAGAAAGTAGATTTTATCCTTCTTTTTAAATATTAATTCTATATTATACTTTTTGTTATAATATTCTACCGATCTAGTAACGATAAATTTAATATCTAATAATAATTATTTCTATAGTTCTTTCAATTTCTCGACTTTTTAGATTGCTCTATCGGAGTTTATATTTTGGAATAATAATATATTATATAATTTAGAATAAAACCCAAAATTAGTATAAACTGGTATTATATTGATAGTTTCTAATTTAGTAGTATTATATATAAATTGAGTAAGTAGTAATAATTCTATCTAATTATCTTATTTATAATTAATATAATATTATAAATATATTTCTATAATCTGATTCAATTATTTAGTTTGATTATCTATTTATAGATAAAATATTATCGATATCTTCTTTTTAATATCTATAAATATAATTAATATTTCTCAAAATTTTGAAATAAATAATTTATTTCTATTAGATATTATTTCTATTAGTATTTTATAAATACTAACTATATTTCTTATAAAGATTCGAGTTAAATCCTTTATTATATAGGATTTTTTGAATAGTATTATATAACCGAATTTCGTTAGTCTATTTATAATAATTAGGATTGAATTATATTTAACTTCTATTATCAGTTTTTTCGAAATAGATAGTTTGATTATAAAATCTTATAATATAGATTTCTATAGTTAAGAAGATATATTAGAGATCTTAAACTAACTATATAAAATATATCGAGATAACTTATTCTATATATAGATATTATATTTCTTAATAACTTCTTTAACTATCTTTCTCATCTTAGAAAAATAGTAATCTTTCTTTAATCTAACAAATATTTTTGTTATTTCTTGATATTTATAAACTAGTTGTTTATAAAACTCTTTTATAAATAGTTATACTATTATTACTAGAATATATAGTTTCCTATAAAAATATATAAAGTTGTTTTTAATAATAAACTCTTCACTTCCTAATTCTAGTACTTATTTTGTAATAAAATCTATTTTATAATAAGCTAATATTCCTTTTCATATTATAATATTGTTTAGTATAGATATTATTGTTATAAACTATATTCTATTAAAGATTAATATATTATCTTCCTATTTTAAGATTATATATAATTCGTATATCTTATTTTCTAAATATCCTGATTTCCTATTTAAAATATCTATTTTAGTATTCTTTTTTCCTTTGATATACAAAATCTTGAAATTATATAAAGCTAGTAGTTTTATCTATTTAATTTGATAT
Organism: Rutstroemia sp. NJR-2017a WRK4; assembly: GCA_002946385.1. Lineage (NCBI taxonomy): Eukaryota > Fungi > Ascomycota > Leotiomycetes > Helotiales > Rutstroemiaceae > Rutstroemia > Rutstroemia sp. NJR-2017a WRK4. The sequence goes on from NJPR01000006.1 coordinate 40,993, forward strand.
TAGTTAAGTTCTTTTATAGTTATAAAATAAATTAGATTTTTATAATCTATATATATCTAAACTAGATATTTTGATCTTTCTAAATAGACTTTCTATTCTCTAAATATATCTATTATTATAAATAGTTCTTTATTATAGATTTCATAATTCAATTTAGTAAATAATAGTTTTCGGAAATAGAATATTATTAGTTATTATTAATTATTTAAACCTTTCTAACTAAATACTACTTCAAATATATAGTTGAATATATTAGTTTTAACTATAATTTCTTTCTTTAGATCGAATATTATCAAGATAGATATTTAAATAAATATCTTCTTGAATAATTCAAATATATTTTATATTTTATCTATCTATTAGAATACTTGTTTCTTTTTTATAAGTTCTATAAATAGTATTAAGATTGAAGAGTATTCTTTAACAAATCTTTAATAGAAATTTATAAATCCTAAGAAAGATTATATATCTCTAATTATTATTGATTATTTCTATTCGAATATACTTTTAACTTTCTTAGAGTTTATCTTGAATCTTTTAGTATTAATAATATATTCTAGAAACTCTATTTCTATAATATTGAAATTATACTTTTCAGATTTGAGTAGGATATCTATATCTATTAAGATCTATAATATATTTTAGATTAGTTTAATATATTCTATTACTGATTCTAAGAATATTAGAATATTATCGAGATAGTAGATATAATATATATCGAGTTATTTATATACTAAATTGTAGACCAAATATATATATATTACTAATATATTTATAAGTCTGAATAATATTATTAAGTATTTATAATATCTATATTGAATATAAAAGATAGTTTTCTATTTATATCCTTTTTTAATCCTTATCAAATTGTAACTAGATCTCTAATCTAATTTTGTAAAGATCTTTATTTATTCTAATCGATTCTATAGCTTATTAGTTAGTAATAATAAATATCGATCTTTAATTATAATAATATTTAGTTTTCTATAATTGATAATTAGTTAGTCGATATCGCTTTCTAGCTTAGATATAAAAAATATTAATATATTTACTAGTAATATTATTTTTTATTTATTTATTTCTGACCCGCTAGCTGGTACGCACGGTACTGGCTATAAGGGAGCTTAATCTAATTAATTATATCAATAGAACCTCTCCGGACAAAACTACTGATCGTGCCGCTTTGCGCTTCCTACTCTTATATACTTACCCTGCTCTCGTCCTTCGTAGCTATACTGCTTAGTTGTTCTTTGATTATACTACTTGTATTGTAGCTAGTTAGCGAGCCTGAAGTGCTCGAACTGCCTACTCTGGATCAGCTATTTAGCTACCTACTAAGCCCGTTCCGGACTGTCAAGTAGCTCAGTAATAGTTGTTCTTCCTCATTACTATCTTCTTATATACTCGGTATTATAGTATAGGAGGATATACTTAACTGTTTCCGTACTGGTAAAGTAGTATATACAGGCCGGAGATTCGTAGCCTGGTATATCCTATATATTTAGGAAGTATATATAGCTCATCTGCCCTATTCTATTCTGGATAAGTATTGCATTCTTTACTTTACTAAGTCCCTTATATAGTTTGAGCCTGCCCTTGCCTAGCACCGAGCTCTTTACTACTATACTATATCACTTAGTTATACCTTTCGCCTACTATACTTCCTATACTTGCTTCTCAGGCTTGAGCGATCCTGCTCGGTTAGTATATTCGGTCGGTATATTCGGTAATTCCTATCTTATCTTCCTACTGCCTCTCCTTTTCTATATTTATAAGTACTGTTCTTAGCAGACCTGCCGGGCGGGGGTATCCTTCTGGTACTCGAAGAATTTCCTGAGCTTCTCGTCGTAGTATATACTAATCGGAGGGATCGCTACTTCTACTTCCACCTCCCGGTTGGGTATAGCTCGATATGCTCCGGTGATCTTTTGTAGGCATATTACCTATGCTCGTTCGAGCTCTCGCTCGACTATACCTCTCTTTCTAGGCTCGTGCTATACTTCTACTCTATATATTAGTATGGTGTATATATATACTATGTACAAGACCTGTACTCGGTGAAGTATCGGGCCCCAGGTTGTCTGATTGAGCCTACTGAGCGTAGTTAGTACTATAGCACCCTTCTCTCGGACTACCTTTGTATATACTTTCCAGTTGAGCTTCGTATCGAGCCAAATACCGAGTACTTGTACACTTGGTGATAGGACGCATTCCGTTCCTTATCCGAGCTGGATCGTAGCTGCTAGGTTGAATCTGTTCTATACTCTTGTGAAGTGAACGAGCTCGTACTTTGCCAGGGCAAAGCGTATCCCATAATGCTGAGTATAACCCAGGATCTTCCGGTATGCCTTAGCGAGCTTATTATAGTTGGTTTCCGTACTCGAGCTTATTATGATCAGGTATATATCGTTAACGAATCCGCCTATATGGAGTCCCTGTTTCGGGAGTGAATATATCTGAATAAGCTCCGTATTATAAAGCAGGAAGAGTATCGGTGAGAGTAGTGATCCTTGGAATATCCCCATTTATAGTGAGAACTCCTCTGATATTTCGCTGGCAAATGAGAAGTATATTGTCCTATTGCTTAGGAAGCTTGCTACCTACTTGCTGACCTATTAGGGGAAGCCGAGCTTCTAGACTACTGCTACTAGGTATAAGTGGACTACTGTATCGAATACTCTTACTATATCTAGTAAGAGCAGTGTCGCTACTTGTTCTTTACTCGTCCAGGCTGACTTGATTACTGAGGTAAGTAGGTCTAGTACTGTTGTTATACTCCTTTATATTCTTACTCCTATCTATTTATCCAGTAGCAGATTGTACTACTCGGCTATATTGCGGATCTTCTGGATAGTAGCCTTCTCGATCAGCTTTCCTAGTATGTTTAGGAGTGCAATTGGCTGCCAGGCTTTCGCCTATTCATAGTTCGGTTTTCCAGGTTTTCGTAATACTACTATCAGGGTGCTTTTCAGGCTTTTTGGTATATATCCGAGCTTCCAGCTGGCTTGAGCTAAGCTCGTAATTGCTTCCACAAACGGCTGGCCCAGCTTTTTAAGGAAGTAGTACGGGATTTGGTCTTCTCCTGGTATAGAGCGATTCGAATATCTTCAGAGCAGATTAGTGAACTTTTTGGCTATAAACTCCCTACTTATCTCGAATTCCGGCGAGCACTCTTGGCTTGTGATATCATCTAGCTCGGCGCTTTCCGGGTTGCTTGGTAGCTGCTGTGGTGTGCTTGGGGGGTATTGTCCGCTTCTGTAGAAGTACTAGGTAAGTATATATACCTTCTCTTCAAATGAGTTTATATTTCTACCCTCTCCGAGCTTAAGTATAGGGATTGTGCTTTGTTCTGCTACCGCTCCTCTACTCCACCTTGCTAGCTTCTACAGCTCCTCTGTCTCGCAGTATTTGTATATAGTCTATCTCCAGGTTGCTTGCTTTGCCTGGTAGATTATCTGCTTCTTTTCTTTCTGGAGTAGTCCGACCTGTAGTTTTAGCTGTTCGTTTTCCCTTTCTGCAAGCCACTGCTAATATACAGAATATGTTACTCTAACCGCTATATCTACTTCAGATATCCACCAATATTCTGTTCTCTCCGAGCTCCGCTTCTATAGGGTCGTAGTGTCGATAATCCCTTAGATCCGGAGGGTGAGCTCTATAGTATACACTTCCAAGCTCTCTATTATATATTGCTCGGTGTTGTATTTTGGTAGATGCAGGGCTATTTGCTCGGCCTGTATAGTATCTGTGAGTTTCCAGTTTCTATACCTCTGCTCTACTACCACTACCGGCTCGATATTCTACCTAAAATATATTGTTATATGATCGGACCTATACTCCCTATCGGTTGCGATCGCGTATTCTAATAAGCGGTCTGTAAGCCCTGGAATAGAGAATGATAGGTCGATTGTTGTCCTACTATATATAGTAGGGAAGGTCACGCTCCTATAGAGAGTGACTAGGTCTAGCTGTTGTATCGTCTCGAGCAGCTCGTCGGCTCGGTTATACGGCGGGTACTATGGTTTAGACTATAGCAGGTGGTGGAGGTTGAAGTTCCCTACTATAATATGCTCGCCGTCTGTATCGAGTACTGCTCGCAGTAGCTCGAACAGATACTTGTAGTCTATATTTCTGAAGTCACCTGGAGGTTGCGAGTATATACTATAAATCTATACTATCCCTAGGCTCGTTATGAGCTTTACTAAGTATAGGTCCCTGTTCCAGGTTTTGATCTCCCAGCTCTCTCTTTTTATAGCCTTGTTTATAAGCAGATAGCTCCTCTACTCGCCTTCGTATACCGGGATATAGGCAGCCGAGCTCGGGCAGTATATTCCGCTCCCGCGATTTAGCTATAGCTCTTGGACTATAATAACTGCTACTCCCTTCTCCTTATAGAGCAGTGACTCCATCACTCCCCTGCTCTTATATATGTTGTATTGTAGGATGGAGAGCTCATTTATTACTAGTCGGTTACTACCATACTTATCTCGGTAGTCTGAGCAGGCCCGGGGGTGCTTAGCAGGTTTGGTATCGTACTTGGCTGAGTACTTAGGCCAAGACCTGAGAAGAACTTGCTAATTGAGGCTATACTAGTCGTATCTGCTATACTCACCGCTGGTGGTCTTCCCCTACAGTATATATACTTGCAGCTCACGATTATGAATTCGGGCTTACTTGTATCGTTTGAGCTTAGGGTGAACTACCTACCTGTTTGGAGGCTGAATTGGAACCGTGGCTCGCCTACCAGGAATCTTCTCTCCCTTTTTACATATACCTGAGCTGTTCTATATTGATCCTGCTAGCTACGTAGGCAGGTCTTGTCAATTATACTATGCTCTGCTATACCGCAGTTTGCATAGCTCTTGGCTACTACTGATCCTGTAATCGGGCATAACTTGATATTGTATTCTGAGCCTGTATACTATACGTAGTGTTCTTATATAGCGGAGCACCGCCCTGTCCTATAGCTATACTTCTGGCATTTGAAGTATCATGAGGTTAGTACCTCTTTAATATATCGCTCTGTTGGTAAGAGAGCACTGTTCTATAATGTTCCCCGATCGATTGCCTTGTTTGCTTCCTTATTAGTACCAAAGCTAAGTACCAATACTATACTTCCTCTATTCTTATTGATCCTGGTAGCTACTATCCGCTTTGCTTATAGCCCGGGGTTTTGCTTTTCTACCTCTCTAAGGAGTTGGTCGTTCGTAAGCCCTATAATTGACTATCTAGGTACCCCGAAAACTGCTATATCTAGAATCCGTTCCTTGCTTTCGGTTCCCTTACCAAGTACTCCTTTTAGCTCTGCCCTGCTCTGCTACTTCGCCTTGGCTTCCTTGGAGGTAAATACTAGTACCACCTTCTCCCCCGGGAGTATACGGACCCCTTATACTACCCCTTCATTTGCTACCTGGTTGATTTCTTCTATTAGGACCGCGCTCGGTTTTGTAAGTATAGCTTTGTTTTTTACTATGAATAGTACTTTATATTCTTTATAAGCCGGCAGGCTATTCTTAGCTATATTCGCCTAGGTCCCTTTCGGCTTCTCGCTTGTATTACTTCTCTTTTCCTTCTTAAGTTCTGTGAGCACTTCTCCTATTCGCTTGTAGAGCACTTACTCTCTACCTTGATTACCTTGTTCTTTTACTAACCTTTGGATTATATTCTATACTTTCTTTTCCTTCTCTATGAGCTTGAGCTTCGTAAGGACCTTGCTTATAATCTCTATTTCCCTTTTCCCGTTATCCTCTATATATATTTTACCTATATCAGTTTCGTATTCGCACACCTTTATCTACACCGGCGAGCTCGAAGCTGCTACTACTCCTATAGTTGGTATCGTACCGAGCTACAGTTTGTTGACTTGTAAGTTTGCTGAGCTTCTTAGTCTTATACTGGGATTAATTACTATTTTTGATCGGATTGAATTTTTGTAATAAATCTGTGATAGTTATTAATTATTGTACTAGTAATATTAATTCTTATATAAATCCCTTTTTCAATATCTTGTTAAGATATTCTCTTAGCTATTTTAACTTAATCTCTAATAATAGTATTAGTAAAAGAAAGAGTGATTTCTTTTCCTTTTCCAATAAAATCTCGTGATCTCAAAACTTATATTTCGGAAATACCTTTTCTAGAGATCTCTCTTCAAATATTCTTATATATTTCCGATATTATACTAGTATTTACTCTTTAGTTTTTAATAAGGGATTCTAAATATCCTAGTATTCTATTTTATAAATACTATTTGTTTTCAGTTCTCTATTATTCTAGGATATTAGTTTTACAAGTTTTTATATATCTTATTAACTATATAAATATTAGTTCAAAATAACTTTCTTTATAATCTAATCTATTTTTAGATTATATCAATATATCTATAATATATCTAAGATTATCTAATATCTATTTAATAATATAATATTAAGTTATATTTATTCTTTATAATTAACAATTTGTATTATTATATCTTATATCTTTTATCGAATAATACTATCTTTACTAATTAACTAACTATCTATTAGTTATAGTAGATATAATTTAGTTTTCGATTAAATTTGGAGTTTAGTAGTTTTTATAATTTCTAATATAATAAAATTTCTTATAACTCCGGAGTCTATTATAATTCGGAGTTTATATCTATTTAATTCAATTAGATAGTAAATCTAAATCTATTCTTTAGTTGAATTTAATTATTATTCCGAATTTTCGGAGTTCTTAGCTTTATAAATCTTGTTCTTCGGTTTTTATAAATATTATTCTAATCTATCTTTATCAGATCAGTATATTAGATAGTAATTATTATAATAAACTATTTATAAAAGATAAATATATTCTTATATTGAAGTTAACTTGAATTCTGAATATTCTATTTCTAGTTCGGGTTTAGAAAGTTATATTATCTTGAGTTATTATATATATCTTTTCTATAACTTCTTTTCTTGATTTTTATAATAGAAGTTAGTTTGATACTCTAGCTTCCTATATTCGAAATATAATTCTTCTTTTCGATATTTATCTATTTCTTCTTTAAATAGTTCTTTATTCTTTTAGATTATATCCAATTTCATTAGTTATAATTAGTAACTTTTTTTAAACTTACTAGTTCTTACTAAATTATAATATTTTTTCTATTCGAAAACTCTCTTGAATATTCAATTATCGATTTTGATAACTAATTCTATTAGTTCTTAGAAGTTATTAGATTCCTCTATTTATAATATCTTGTTTTTTATATTATCTTTTAGACTTCTATAGAATTATATTTAAAATATATTATTATTCCATTTTATTCTAACTATATATTATTAGAATTATACCGAATAATTGATTATAGAATCTATTTATTATAGACTTTATAATATATATTCTATATTTCTTTTAGAATCTATATCTTCGAATATTATAGATAGTTTATTCTTGAATTCTTTGAATATTCTAAAGATCTCTTTAGAATTCTTCTTTATTATAATCGAAATATTTCTATTAACAGCTTTATTTATAAAATAGTTATTAAGAAATAGTTGGACTTAATTAAATACTAATTTCTTTAGAAACAAAATAATTTATAATATCTTATCTATATCTATTACAAACTTAGTATTATTAAATCCGATATATAACTCTATTTAAATTGAGAATAATTTGAGTTCGATTTATTTATTAGAGAATATATTAGATAAGTTTATTTTAAATAATTATATTATTGATATAAATACTATTAGAATAGGTTCTATAATTTGCTATTATCCATTATTAGTTCCGATTATAAAATCTATTTGTAATTGAATATTATTTCTAAATATAGTAGAAATAATAATCTTAATTCAGTATTTGAAATAATACTGATATTTAAAATATTATATCGTCGATTCTCTAGTTATATAAAAATGATAAAGAGATATAAGATTATATATTAATATAGTTAAATAAGAGATTAAATAATAAATAATTAATTATAATTAATTAATATCGAATAGTAATAAATAATAGTTGAGATTATAATTTAAATTGAATATGAAACTCTATATATTAAGAAATTACTATCTATTTATATAGATCTTCGTTTTTATTATATTAGTTATTCTAATTACTTTAGCGATTTGAAATTACTAGTATTACTAATACTACTAGTTAATATATAACTTCTTTATAAAGTTCTATTATAATTAGTTAACCCAATCTCTAAATCTAAAGTCCTTATAATTATATATTACTAGGTTATAATAATTCTTTATTCTTTTCAATTCTTTATTCTTTTTTTCTCATTATTTCTTTCTATTTATTATATATAATTCCAAAATAGAGATTCTTATTTTTTTCTTTCTTCCTTTCTTTATATTATAAATCTTTATATTTTATTATTTTTCTATATATTTGATAATATTTATAAATAACTTCTTGATATTCTTTTTTAATAACTTTTTATCAATTTTCGATTATTTATCTTTCTAATATTAATAAATATATAATAATTTTATTTGTAAATATTTGTAATTCTATATTCTTACTTTTATTATTATAACTTTAATATTATAATTTAGATTATATAGATATCTAAAAACTTTAGATTTAAAAAGTAATTATCTTTATTTAATAGAGTAAGACTATTATATAAAGATTATATAATAAAGTAAAGTTTAGATATTCTTATTTTTAATATAAAGATAGGGTCTAAACTATAGTACCTACTATATAACCGAGCTGATAAGTTACTTAAGATAATATAATAGCTAGACCTACTTACTCTTTATAGAAATATAACCTTCCCTACTATATATAATAGGACGATAATCGACCTGTTATTCTCTACTCTAGAGCTTACAGACTGCTTATTAGAATATACAATTATAACTAATAGGGAGTATAGATTCGATTATATAATAATATATTCTAGATAGAATATCGAGCTGGTAGTGATAGTAAAGTAGAGATATAGAAATTGGAAACTTATAAATACTATATAGACTAAGTAAATAACTCTATACCTACCAAAATATAATATCGAGTAATATATAATAGAGAGCTTGGAAATATATATTATAAAGTTTACTCTTCGGATCTAGGAGATTATTAATACTATAATCTTATAGAAGCAGAGCTCGGAGAGAATAGAATATTAATAGATATCTAAAGTAGATATAGTAGTTAGAGTAGTATATTCTATATATTAGTAATAACTTATAGAAAGAGAAAACAAGTAGCTAAAACTATAAGTCAGGTTACTCTAGAAAGAAAAGAAATAGATAATCTACTAGATAAAACAAATAATCTGGAGATAAGCTATATATAAGTATTATAAGATAGAGGAGTTATAGAAGCTAGTAAGGTGGAATAAAGAAGTAATAGTAGAATAAAATATAATCTCTATATTTAAGTTTGGAGAGGGTAGAAATATAAGTTTATTTGAAGAGAAAGTATATATATTTATCTAGTACTTCTATAGAAATGGATAATACCTTCTAAATATACTATAATAACTACTAAGTAACCTGGAAAGTACTAAGCTAAATAATATTATAAGTTAAAAGTGCTTGCCAGAATTCGAGATAAGTAGAGAGTTTATAGTTGAAGAGTTTACTAATCTATTCTGAAGATATTCAGATTATTCTATATTAGAATAAGATCAAATCCTATACCACTTCTTTAAAAAGCTAAGCTAACTATTTATAAAAGTAATTATAAACTTGGCTCAAGCTAACTAGAAACTCGGATATATATCAAAAAGCCTGAAAAGTACCTTGATAATAATATTATAAAAACCCGGAAAACCGAGTTATAAATAGACGAAAGCCTAGCAGCTAATTATATTCCTAAATATACTAGGAAAGTTGATCGAAAAGATTACTATTTAGAAAATCTGTAATATAGTTAAGTAGTATAATCTATTACTAAATGAATAAATGGAAGTAAGAGTATAAAGAAGTATAATAATAGTATTAGACTTATTTACCTCGGTAATCAAATTAGTTTAGATAAGTAAAGAATAAGTAACAATACTACTCTTACTAGATATAGTAAGAATATTCGATATAGTAGTTCATTTATACTTAATAGTAATAGTTTAGAAGTTCGATTATCTCTAATAAGTTAGTAAGTAGATAGTAAGCTTTCTAAGTAATAAGATAATATATTTCTTATTTACTAGCAAAATATCAGAGGAGTTCTTATTATAAATAGGGGTATCTTAAGGATTACTACTCTTATTGATACTCTTTCTACTTTATAATATAGAGCTTATTCGGATATATTTATTTCCGAAATAGAGACTCTATATAGATAGATTTGTTAATAATATATATCTAATTATAATAAACTTAAATACGAAAACCAATTATAATAAACTTGCTAAAGTATACCGGAAGATCCTAGATTATATTTAGTATTATAGAATATATTTTGTTTTAGCAAAATACAAGTTTGTTCACTTTATAAAAGTATAGAACAGATTCAATCTAGTAGTTATAATTTAGCTTGGATAAAGAACGGAGTATATCCTATTACTAAGTATATAAGTACTCGGTATTTGGCTTGATATAAAGCTTAATTAGAAAGTATATATAAAGATAATCCGAGAGAAGAATACTATAATATTAACTATACTTAGTAAGTTTAATCAGATAACTTAGAACTTGATACTTCGCTAAGTACGGATCTTATATATAGTATATATATATATTATATTAATATATAGAGTAGAAGTATAGTACAAATTTGGAAAGAAAGATATAGTTAAGTAAGAACTCGAACAAATATAGATAGTATATCTATAAAAGATTATCGAAGTATATCGAGCTATACCTAATCGGGAGATGGAAGTAGAAGTAACGATCTCTCTAATTAGTATATATTATAATAAGAAGCTTAGGAAATTCTTCGAGTACTAAAAGGATATTCCTATTTAGTAAGTCTACTAAGAATAGTATTTATAAATATAGAAAAGGAGAGATAGTAAGAAGAAAAGATAGAAATTATTGAATATCCTGACCGAATATATTAATTAAGTAGGATTACTTAAGTCTAAGAAGTAAGTATAGGAAGTATAGTAGATAAAAGGTATAGTTAAGTAATATAGTATAGTAGTAAAGAGCTCGATATTAGATAAGAGTAGGTTTAAATTATATAAAGAACTTAGTAAAATAGAGAGTATAATACTTATCTAGAGTAGAATAGAGCGAACAAACTATATATATTTCCTAAATATATAAAGTATATCAAATTACGAATCTCCGGCCTATATATACTACTTTACCAATATGGAAATAGTTAAGTATATCTTCCTATATTATAATACTAAGTATATAAAAAGATAATAGTAAGGAGGAATAACTATTACTAAGTTATTTAATAGTTTGGAATAAGTTTAGTAAGTAGCTAAATAGCTGATCTAGAATAGGTAGTTCGAATATTTCAAATTTGCTAATTAGCTATAATATAAATAGTATAATCAAAGAATAATTAAGTAGTATAGTTATAAAGAATAAGAGTAGAGTGAATATATAAAAGTGGGAAGTACAAAATAGTGTGATCAATAGTTTTGTCTAAAGAGATTCTATTAATATAATTAATTAGATTGAACTCTTTTATAACCAGTACTATATATACTAGCTAGTAAGTCAGAAATAAATAATAATAAATAATATAAAGATAGAAAAGATATCTATAATTATCAATATATCTTTAGTAAATATAATATTCTAAAATAAAAGATATCTATTAAAAGAACGATATTTGGAGAATTATAGATATTCTTAACAGAACTTTAAATAGGAATATAGAAAAAGAGATTAGCTTTTAATCTTTCTGAAGATAGCTTAGTAGAAAGTTTATCAAGTTATTTTATAGAATATAAAGATCTATATAATTAGATAGTTTTCCTTAATATATAGAGCTTTATACTTAATAATAATTACTATTTATTTATCTATTATTATAATTATAATCGATTCTCTATATAACTATTATCAATAATAAACTTTATAATAATACTACCTATTATCACAATCGATAATATTCGAGATTCTGACTACTTTTATATAATTTAGAAAACAAGTATTTGTAATATTTAATTTTATAATTATATTTCTTTATTCTCTTTTTTTTCTTCTTTTTCTTCTTCTTTTTTTTCTTTTCTTTTCTATATATTGAATTCTTGATTTTATACTATATTAATCTCTTCTATTTTATTATTTTATCTTTAACTTTATATTTAGTTTATAAACTTTTTCTATTAATATTGTTTTTATAATTTATTTCTTATTTTATTATTCTTTAATATTATTAATTATATTTTAGTTATATTATAAATATTAATATATTTAATTTATATATTATATTAAGTTTATAATTCTAACTCTTTATAATTTTAAAATAAAACTTATATTGATATTTCTTATTTCTTTATTTTCTTTCTCTTTTTTCTATATTTGATAGACTTTTGAATTATTATTAAGTTTATATTTATATTTCTTCTTTTTTAACTTCTTTCTCTTTCTTTTTATATTTAATATATCTTCTGAATTATTTCTAAACTTATATTTATTCTTTATTTTTTCTCTCTTTCTTTATTTATCTATTTCTTCTTTATATTTAATATATCTTCTAAATTACTTTCGAATTTATATTTAGAGTTTATTCTTTCTTTTCTTTTTTATTAATCTATCTTTTGTTTATATTTAATATATTTTCTAAATCATTTTCGAATTTATATTTAATCTTTCCTTATTTATAATCTCTTTTTAATATTTAATATATCTTTTATATTATCTCCAAACTTATATTTATTTCTTTATCTCTCTTTTATATTTAATAATTCATCTTAATTATTAATTTTCTAATATTATTTTTACTTTATTATATTTTATCTCTTTTCAATTACTATTTTATTTATTCTTTTTTTATATATAAGTTTTTCTTATTTAATATCTTTTTCAATATTCTTTTATTTTTAATTCTGATTTATTTTTTTCTTATTTAATTTTATTCTCTTAATAAAATTTGTTTTATATAATTTCTTTTTTCGTTTTTCACTTTCTATTAAATCTTTTATTATTTATATTATTATTTTATCCTCTCTTATTTATTATTATCTTTTATAATTTATATTTCTTCAAAATATCAAGATATATTTAGAACTTGATTTGGTATTTTATATTTTCTAATTTCTCTTTAATTTTCTTAGAATACTAATCCTAATTTGAAATATTCTTATTAATAATAAAATAAACTAGCTAAATCTTCTTTTTAATATTCTAATTCTAAAGAAATAATAGTTTATTTATTAGTTTATAACTTCTCTCTAACTCTATTTTATATCCTTTTAAATAATTAGTAATAATAATACCTTTTTGAATCTGATAATAATATATAAGAATAATAGAAGAGAAATAGATAGAGTAGAACTATTCAAACTTAGTTAATACTAATATAATTATATAGTTCGTTTGAATATACTTATTCTCTTTAAATAATATTATCTTTCTAAATTATAATATATATTCCAGTTTATTTAGAAAAGAATACTAAAAATACTTTTATAACTATATCTTCTTATTAAATTGGTAATATACTTTATAATAGAATATTATAACTATATTTAGAAAGTAGTATTTAATCTCTTTATATATAGAATTGGCGATCTAATAAATATTCTAGAACTAGTAGTATTATTAATAAGTTATATACTATCTAATTTATACTTTTCTCTTTTGATTTTATATTTAGTAAGCTTCTTATTTACCTCAAATCTAATAGAACTATTAGAAATATTTTTATAATAGATAGTTGAGTTAGTAACTCTCGATTCGATAATAGAAGTATAATCTAATTATAATCTCGAGATTATATTTATAATGATCCAGAACTTAATTATAGATATAATCTTATTATAATATCTTAATAAACCTAGTAAGTTCTATCTCGACTTTATATAGTAAGATAAATACTATTTTAATAAATTATATATTATAATAGAATTTATAATAAATCTAATATACTTCGTTCTCTAATATATATTATTACTAATTAGAGAATATATTCAAGAATTAACTTAAGATTCTCTAAAAACAATATTGTTATATAAGATATAGTTATATAATAACTCGATTTATAAATAGATACTTATCTAATTATAGTTTCTATCTAATATAGAGAAGGATAATCGATAATATTTTATTACTATCCTATTTTATATAGTCAAATTCTTATAAGAAATCTATTAGCTAATTAGACTTATTAATATAGATAATCTAATAAATAAATAGATAGTTAAATCCTATTCTCAGAATAGAAATAGTAATAATTATTAGCTAGTCTTAATTACTAAACTATCTAATAATAATAATTATTTTCTTTTCCTTAATACTTAATATCGATATATAAATAGAGTATATAAGAAATTTGGTAAATTAAACAACTTTCTTCTATATCTAATAATAGATAATAATCTTATTCTATAAATAATTAAAAATCTTCTATTATAGTTAGTAACTCTATATTAAACTTACTATCTACTTTATAAAGATATTTAGCTCGGTTTTATAACTAATTATATATTTGATATTTAGCTAATTAATTAATTTATAAATAATCTAGAGTTTTACTAGTTTGTTATATTTAACAAACTTGATTTATATTATAGAAAAGAGTATAATAATTAACTAGATTATCTATATCCAGATTTATTATATATATTAGTTAAGATAAACTATATATAATTAGTAATTACTAATTATAATTATAAGATAGCTTTTATCAATTATAATTTAATTAAATATCTATTTACTAATCTATAAATAATAATATTCTAGGAAGCTAATTATATATATTATTTCGATAGAGATAATTATAAAAATAGCGGATTATTAATATTCTACTAATTAGATTAAAAACTGGATACTAATCTAGTGAAAATATTTTAATATATTACTTTATAAAACTATTATTAATAAAATTAGAATAGTGATTCTTATATTAACTAGTACTATCTTTATTATTATTACTAATATCTTATCAAAACTAGTTTCTATTACTAGAATTACTTATTTAGTAGATTATAATTTCAAAATAGTAAATATATCTTATTATTAACTCGGAATCTGGAATTGTAAATATAGTATATAATATAATTTATATATAACTATTAATAAATCTATCTCTATATATACCCTTTTCTTCTATATCTAACTATATTTTATAATATTTAATATATAAGTTAAGAGTATTTTCAAAGTTTTATATAATTACTTATTTTAAAATAGATAATCGAATTGGAAGAAGGTTTATTAGTTCTTTAAAACCTAGTAATCTTAATAGAGCAAGATATTTATAATTAGTATAATAATATTAATATAGATATAGTTGAATATATAATATAAATAGTTATTAAGTTTTGTCAAAACTATAAAATCCAGTTTATTCTCGATATCCTTTTTAATACTATTCTTTACTAGATCAAAATTAGTTTATTTCTTTATTAAGAACTTCTTTTTAATAATCAATATAGCTAGCTACTACTAGTTAGAGATATATAAATAAGGTATCTAGATATATATATAAGTTTTGGTTAAATAAGCTAATAGAGTTTTATCTATCTATATAATCCTATTTAGCTTAGTTTAAAAATAAGATAAAAAGAGTATTTTAGGAATTTATTAATAAAAGAAGAGTTATTATAATAATAAGATATAGATTATATATATAAACAACAAATCTCTAATAGTTTTAGATAGAAACTAGATATTGTTTTTATATATATCTAATTATTATTAATCCTTATAATATTAAATATAGATTATTATAAACTTTTCCTAAACTAGTAGATAATATTATTATATAATATTTCACTATATTACCAATAGTAGTTCCGATTTATATAGAGATAAACTAGAGATAATATAGTAAAGTACTAAAACTTATTTAAAGAATTCTTAAATATATATTTTATAGATAGTTATTATTTTAGAATATAAGATTATATTTCTATTAGTTATCTAAATTAGGAATATAATTTAAAACTTTATATAACTCTAGATTTATCGAAAGAGAATATATTTAGTCTTTTTCAAAAATTCAATATTATAAAGATAAAAGAATTATAAATCACCGAAATTCTCTAGATCGAGATCGTTCTTCAGTTATTATAACTCTATCAAGATTAGATTCTAAATATAGAATAAAAACTTATTATATAATAAAGTATATACTTGATAATATTCGAATATTATTAAGTTCGAAATTTATAATATCTATAATTTTACTTTATAATACTCTATAATCTATCTATCTAAGAATTACTATATTTAATATTTAGTAATAACTATCTTATCTATTTTGAATAGATAAAGTTGTTATTATAAAATATAATCGAATAATATCTCTACTAACTATTAAAAGAACTTCTTATAAATTTTAATAAGAAAGATCGGAATCTAATCTTCATTATCCTACTCTTGAAAGTAAATATAGTTAAATAATATAAATTATATAATCTAGATTAGTATAGATAAATAACTATTAAAATTATCTAGTTTCTCTTATAATTTATAATCTTTTCTCTATATCTTCTAGTTTAATATTATATAGAAGTTTAAAATCGATAATTAAAACAATATATTATCTATTATATAATAGATTAAAGTTAGATATAGATAGTGAATAATATATTATAATACCTACTTTATCTCTATTTTATTCTTAACTATTAGAATTATTATAATCTTATCTATAATCTATATCTAAGATATAATAAACTAGATAATATTATAGAAAAGTATCTAAACTAGTTATATCTAGATAAAGTAGCTATCTTTATAATAGACTATCTAGTAATAATATATTAGTAACTACTTTATAATAATGAAGTAGATAATAAAGATTAATATATTTTTGAAATATTGGAACCTACTTACCTTATCTAATATCCTTATATAGAATTTATTTAGAATATTGACTTACTACTAGATTATCTTCTAATTAGATAAGATATTATTATATAATCAATATATTCTTCACAAAATAACTTCTATAGTTATTATAATATAGATAAAGTCGGGATCTATTATATCTTTATTATCTATCTCCAATTTTTTCTTCGATAATAGTTTATATAAGTTCTAGATTTCCTTATTTTTAAGTATTGTTAGATAATATAGAAACTTTATCAAGTTATATAATCAAGATACTCTTTCCAATCTGGAATTTCCAATATCTTAGATAATTATTATTTACTTCTCTAGATTATACTTCATCTCTTTATAATTCTATTCTAATTTCTCAAATAGTTTCTTTTCTAACTATATTAAAAAGACTAAATTATAAATATATTCTAATTCCTTTTCCTTCTTATTAATATCTATATCTATAACTATAAAGTAATCAATTCTACTATATCTAATGAAATATATCTATAGTTTGATCTTTCTCTATAATATTATCTCCTTATAGATAACCACCTTAATTTAGTAGATTATTAGTATATATTTCTATATCTTATAGAAATAATAAATACTATACTAATATATAGATTATAAATAGTAGAAACCTAGATAGTATACTAAATACTCTATTATAAGATACTAATCCTCGATATATAACTTATATTAGTAGAGCTTATCTACTATCTATAGCTAGTAACTATTTAAAAACTGGATAACCGTCTTCAGTACCTTACTCGATAGCTAGTATAGTTCAGCCTATAAATACTATATTTGGCTAGTAGACTCCGGAATAATATAGAACTAACAGATATAGTATATAGCTATTTAGTAAGCTAGATAGTAGGAAAAAAACATAAGGCAGGTATATAACAAAAATCGAATAGGGGAAGGTACAAAGGAAAAAGAAGGATAAACGAAAAGTAGTATTTTACTAGATAGTATCTTATTGGAAACTGGCTAAGTTAGCAATACGCCGCCTCCACCCCGTGTGCTGTATGGTGGTATTTTACCGAAACACCGCGCCTGTATAAAAGGTAGGCCTTGAGTATTTACAATACAATTTCGTGAGGACAACTCATAATATGATGCAAAGACAAGGATCAGATGATCAAATGATGATGTCAGATACAAAAGCATGTTTATAGTATGATTCCTACGCTGCGTTCTCGCCGATGCATTGTCGAATTCTTTTCGCTGGTGGGATTGGTGTCACTGACAGCTTTCTGGTCTTATTACGCGCCTAACTCGGCTATATAATACCTTGACACACGGTATTTCTCTTCTTTAATACACCGTTATGAGTAGCTGGACCTTGTTGGTTAAATACTGACAAGCATACCGTCGTCGATCTTCCTAGTCCCTATGGCTACGTACAGTATCTTTGTTGGGCCCATACAATGCTAGATTCACACCCATTCATTCAGCGCAAATCTTCTTCAGCGTACCAAAAAAGCGAAGATGCAAATATGTCCGTCCATGGAAAAAAACTGTTTAAAACTGCTCATTTATACGTAGCTGATGCTAATTAAGTAATGAAATAACTGAATATATCTGATTTCTGAAACCCCTACGAGGTGTTGTGCAGGTTCGGTAGTGCATTGTTAGACCAGAGACTCTCTGCAAACAACCCGCATACATCATGGTAGGTGATATATGGTTGTGGTAGAAGTGATTCACTTACTTATACTCTACTTTATTTACTTACCTCTCATTTTTGTTTACCTTTTTCCGTTGTTCCTATTACTTCACAACCTTAACCTCCTCTCTCCACTTATCATCTGGGGGATGTCGTTCGGTTCCTGCTGATAAGCATGGGTTACGAAATCGTACCCCACACGATCGTACCTGACGATACTCTTGGGGAATCTCACCAACTTCCAACCCCTCAAATTCAATCCGGGATATCAATCCACTACGATGGGTTATGAACAAACGGATAACAGGAATCGGGTCGCCGGTGATGGGATTAATTTGAAATGAATTCTTACCTGTTTCCGCCTAATACGTTTAAATATATCCTAACCCCCTGTTTTAAATATATTCAACCCTATGATACAAACTACAGAACGCCCTATATAGATGTAGTCCCTAACAATTTGTGCGGGGCTTGGCATTTTTTAAAAATATTCAACGTTGAATATATTTAACCATATAGGTTAGGTTTCGCTGGAGTCCGGCGTTTTGGACTTATCTACTTAGTATATCCCCGAGTTCCGGACCCATTGGGCTTAGCGCAAAGCAACATTATCCAGCTCAGCATATGGATACTGTCTAGACTGTATACTGCGTGTTCCTCGAACATTGTATAATCTTGCCGTAGGTCTGTAGATAAGTATGGTATGGTTCAACATATTGAATTTTGCCTCATGGGATATAAAGTGTTCCTGCCCTGGCTTTATTGACTGGCATTCACTTTGACTCCATCAACTCTTTCAACTCTGCTTTCGATAACTCATCCTTTTCCTACTCTTTCAACATGTCTAAGATTCTCACTGTCGTCGGTGCTACTGGAGCCCAGGGTGGCTCTGTGGTTGCCTCTGCCTTAAAGTCAGGTACATACAAGGTCCGCGGCGTTACTCGCAATGTTGAGAGCACCTCAGCCAAAGCCCTTACTGCCCAGGGCGTTGAGATAGTTGCTGCGGACACCAATGATTTGGAAAGCCTTGTCAAGGCGTTTGAAGTAAGATTTTCCAGTGGCCCGACGGTAGCGAAGAGCTTAACACGACCAGATACTAATTGAAGTAGGGTTCTCACGCCATATTCGTTGTCACCGACTTCTTTGCCTCTTTCGCTACCAAGGGCGTTGAGGAAACTGTTGCCATTGAGTCCGCACAGGGTATTA